>JAUBWS010080365.1:0-12645 GCA_032270445.1 Darlingtonia californica
GTTTTTATTAGTTTTGTAACTATCATAACTGATTTCAGTGTCACCAACTCAAAATAAATGATAAATAAATAAATAAAAAATAAAGATTGTCCGAATTTGAACAAAATAGTACCTCTATGTTTTGAAAGACTAAACGTCTTAAACGCCTGATATTTGGTACATAAAAAGGCTTTTTGTACATACAAGCTCTTTTTTTTTATAAACATATAGTATTTTGAGTTTAGCCGCAAATATGCTTATATTGAAACTTTGAAATTTTCTCTAGATATGCACTGACACCCCCTAGGATTATAGTCTTAAATTATTCTAAAGCCAAGCCCTTTCATTTGGTATACTTTAGGCGTACTAACTTGCGCGAGCAGAAACTTTCGCGAGTGTCAAAATTCGCGAAATGTTTGGCATAAACTTTCGCGAATGAGGCATAGAAATTTATTTCGCAAGCATAAACTTTAGCGAATGGGGAATTTTTCTTTACTTTTCTTGCATTTTTAAGAAAATAAACAGAAGAAATGAAGGTTTTATTTGAATGTTTGAAAAATTACACTTTTCGCGAGCATAAACTTTCGCGAATCGCTTAGTCGAGAATTTTTGAAAACATTAACTTTCGCGAATTAAGTCAAAATTCGCAAAAGTTTGTACGTCTAAAGTATTCAGTTACTTCAAAAACCTTTTCAATCAAGAGGTTTCTAGAAATTCAGACTCAAATCTAAGAGAAACGTATCATATTAATTGCGCAGGTCATTACACCGAGCGTGTGATGCGAGCTTAACATAAATAACCTTCTTTTGTATTAGACATGACTATTAATTAATCTCCTTCAGGAGCCCTGGAAAGATTAGATTGAACATTTGATAAGGGTTGAAAAAAATTCTAAGAAGTCAGTACCCTTCAACCGGGTTTTAACGAAATTTTACATATATTTTGTTGTCATATAAAACATTGCTTATTTGTTATACGTCAGGGTAAGATTTGGCTTTTTTAGAATTTTTTTTTTTAAACAGTTTCTTTACATATTGTTTTTAAACAATTCCAATGATGGTGAAATTCGGATTACTGTGATGTTAATGACATGACAGCATGTGTTTTCAATGTCGTTGGTAAGCTTCATGACTTCTTAATAAGTTGAAAGTCAAAGTGGCAAATGCACTCTTTTCATACTTTGTGTTTTAACGAAAACTCTAGTTAGGAAAATTGGCATCTTGACGTATGTTGCGCTGATAAATACATACTTACACAAAAAAAATGTCAACAAGAATTTAACAGTGACAAGAGTTCTTCATCTTCAAAGCAAGTTTTTAAATCTACTTTGAAAGCAATTATATTTCTTGTCTGAATTTTTCATTAGTTTATTAAGAATGAAAAAGATAATTGCACTGATTATTAAATAAAATAGAAAAATCATCACCTTTATAAAAAGTGAAGAAATTTTTTAAAGGTTTCATCTTCCAGTTTTTGATGTCATTTATCATCGATGTGTCTTTTCTGGGCGATATGTTAAGTCCTCGGTCTGCAATTTTTTTAAATTGATGGTCGCTCCTAGAAAGTCTTTAACTAGGCTGCTTCACATCACTCTGCGAAACACGGGTTTCTTTTGTAAGGGTCGGCGAATCAGACTAGTCTTTAACCATGGTCTGAGGAATAGAACCGTGAAGCTATTGTTTAGCTTATTTTTTTCGCCGACGCCGGCAAAGCCCAAGCAGTTCCTGAAACTTGCAATAGCTAGGAGTAAAGATTTCCAAAGTTACCAGCCACTTTATCAGTTGACACATATAGGAATAGAGGTCACTGCAGGTCAGCAAATAAAATGTTTTTTTGTTCAATATGAAAATAAATTTTAGCTGTTAAAAGGAATTTGACATTTCCACTAAAGTTCGTGAACAAGTTGTAGCTTGCTGGCCTCAAACAAATCTTGCAAATGACTATGTCAAGTAGTGCACGGGACAAATCAACAAGCCCACAAAACTTTGAGAAACTTATCCCTTAATTCAAATGAACTGATATAGTATAGTTATGACATGCAACTTGGTCATGGGAACAAGGTTCAGTTAAACTGTTCAATGAAAAGGAAACAGAGCAAAAATTATGTCCAAGACCTTTACAATCATTTCCTATAGTATCTTCAACATAAGTCTAGCTACTTTTCAAAAATAAAAGAGAACATTTAAATTATATACTAATAAAATCTTACAAAATCTTTCATACAAATATCTATAAATCCTTTTTTTATATTAAGTTCTGACAAAGAAACGGCTAATATTATGATAAGTAAAATAAAATTGAATATACTAGGCTAAGGCCCTGTACTTATTAGGCATCTTTTCATAAAAAAAGATTGATGGACGTTGCTAAACTATTTCTTGAATAACTTTTTTAATTAAAAGATTCATTTCACCTAAAATGATTAAGACTAAGTTTCTTACATTTCCATAAGTGGCAATATGTGTATCTACTGAGAAAATATACCCATTAGATATTTTTGTTGCACTCTGCCTCGTTTTCAAGTTGTTTTACGATGATAAATGTTTGACAAATTATTTTCCATTATTTTCAAAAAAGCCTTATTTTCCAGGTTTTCCAGGTCTGTCTGAACCCTGGGTTTGCACAACATTCATAGAAGACCTTCATCAAAGTAAAAAACTGCTCAACTGTTCAGAGTCCTTTTCAAAATCTAACCCACTAAAGGGTCAAACTTTTTAAGCTCATGAGACTGACTTTTATGGAAAGAAAACAACTCTTTAAGTCAAAAATGGCTACGCGACTCTACCGTACCATAAGCCTCGTGAAACAATTTTTTTCGCTTAATGTTAATAAAGTACGATGTTTCATATACAGTGATCAAAGTAAGAGAACTGACTGATGATGGGCGAAAAACAGGAATAATCCGATGTTTTGATTTCTTACCAAAAAAACTCAATTGAGGAGGTGGAGAGCTTACCGCTCGCTTCGTTTAATTTCAACCCGTTCAGTAAAAATTCTTTATATTTCAATCACTGAAATATACGTCACTGAAATATACGTCATACATTCTTAAAAAATATACATATGATAAAAATTATTTTTAAAATATAAACAACAACAATAAGATTTTATCATGTAAAATATAAAGTCAAATATTTTTTGCTATTAAAAATAATGTGTTCATAAAATTCATAAAAATTCTAGGCTAGATCTTACAACTCACTATGTAAGTTTCAAGGTATATTTTGTTCGACAGCACGTTTTTTGTCATTTTTAATCTTGCATTAACTTTCATTTTACGGGAAATTGCACTTCTACCATATTTGTAGATTTAAGTGTGATAATGTGTTGCAGGGGCATGGGCGTTGTACTGTATTTGAGCATATTAAATAACATTAACATAACCCAAGTGGAACTGTTCAGCAAAGAAATACATCGGCAAAACCAATATGTCTAGCTATATATCAAGCGTGTATTATGCAGACCGGTCTATGAAATACTGTGAAAAGACTGTGGTACAGGATAAAAGATCAGGTGACATAGACTTACTTTCATGAAATGAATTTCTTTTGTTTATGCCTAAACTATTCCATAGTCGAAGTTAAAGAGAACGCGCAACGGGAATTTTTCATGGCAGCGAACGGCCCCCGGAAAAAAGGTGCCTTCATACTAACCCTAGTTTGTCTATAAACTTATTTTGAGTCTGTTAAGTGAACATTCAACAGCATCCACAACAAGAATTCGAGAAAACAACATTAAGATTGTATAGATCAATAAGTTCTTGAAGAAAAGTCTTATCATCACTCGGGTCCAGTCCCATTTCGCGGATATGATGTGCAGTCAATCTGTTGTTTTCCATTTTTGAAATGTTCGTCAAAATCTTAAATATTCGATTATTCTGCTCTATAAAAAACCTGTATAAAAACATTATAGATAGTTTACTCGGTTCTTTTGACAGCTAGCGGTTTTAAGCCTTTTTAACTGCCTTTGCCAGCCACTGTTCAGATTACAACACTTGAAAAAACAATGGGCCCTTGGCTACTCACCTTGTGGAGTCAGAGATCACCACACCGCACTGGTAAGATTTTTACACAGTAATGTGTAAAGTATGGTATTTATACCCAGTTTTCATAAAAAAGTGGAAAGTATGGTATTCATACCTAATATACATACAAAAACGTGCAAAGTATGGTATTCATACGTGCAAAGTATGGTATGCATACCTAATATACATACTAGTATACATACAAAAACGTGCAAAGTATGGTATTCATACCTAGTATACATTTTTTCATCATCCGTTACATCTTCGTTTATGCTTAATTGTTCGTTGCTGAAAAGAAAGCAAAAGATTTTAAATAATTTTTATCAACACCCTAGGCTTAATTGGGCTTTTTAGGGACTCTTTATTTTTTGGGCCCCTTCCTAACTTCTGAGCAACTATTGCTGTTGTCATGAAACTTAGTACACTTATAAAGCATACCAAAAGTAACAAAATGTAAATGCCGGAAATAAGAGTTTTTATTTGTTTTCCAATGCAGGTATAAACTTTGGTAAAAGCCTCAAAATTTATAAGCAAAAGCTTTTTCACTTTCAGAGTTATTAAAAACTGGCTAGGGACTGAAAGAACCCTTCCCCAAGCAGAAATCTTTTCCGAAATTCGCTGTCATAAAAAATGCAGGTAAAGGGTATCAAAACATAACATTTTACCTGTATTTTTGTAGCCTTTTGAACCGTTTCTTGTCCGCCCGGTTTATTCTTTTTATTTTTTTGAATTTGAAATTGGTACATTGTAATTTTTGTTTATTCACATACAAGTCATAACATCCTGTCTTCGTACTCAAAATCTTTTCCGTTGTACCTAATACAGATGTTATACACAAATAAAATACCCTAGTGTGTATAGCTAACTTCGGCTAGATTTTTGAATATCTAATTATTATAGCAACAGGGCACCTTTTTCGCTGAATTTAATCCTTTCAGTAGCTGCCCATCCCCCCCCCCCTCTCTCTCGCAGGGCTGGTGTATCGATTTTTAAATTCTCACATCTTAAAAAACACCCCTTTATAGAGATTGGGGTCTTTCTGAAGAGGGTTCATTTTTGATTTTGATTCACAATTATATATTGTGTCCGTGCGGTAACTCAATTTGAAGAATAAGAAATGTATGCACTCACATGCTACGAAAGAATCCAAGTGATTAAGAGGAGCGAGGTTGCACACACTAACATAAAATAAATGGTGAGTAAGATGAGGATGCAATAATCCCACCACATTACTTCCCAACAATCCTGTACAATAAACTAAAAAGAAAAGAATTAAGGTGAGTGTGATCATGAACTTTCATACTGGAAGTCTTAACTTCTAAAGACCATGTAATTGTCAAAATTGTGGGATCAGAGGCCTTTTGTAACCTGTTGGGACCTTCCAGTAGCCATTCATTTTTAATCTGTACACACTAAAGATAAGAGAGAATTGATGGTAATCTTATCTTCCTAGTAAGCTACATGGAGCTGACGGTAAGTGTGGTGCTGAACTGGAGCTATGTATTTCGCTAACGAAAAGGAGATTTTGATAGCAATTGAAACGAAATGGAGTGACGTATTTTACAAAGAGTAACACGGCCAATATTTTCTTGTGACAACCTGTTGCATGGAATTATTTTGCCATCTGATAAAAACGCCTTCCAGTGCCTTTTAAATTCTTGCAACGAAGGCATAGCTTTGACAAGGTTTAACAGGTCACTCCACGCGTCGACGCTGATACCATAAGACGTCGTTTTGACGTCATTCGACGTCGCACGACGTCAAAACGATGGTCTTGTGGTGCTGACTGGGCACGAGTAACATACGATCTCCACGACCTACTTACTTTATGCTTTTCTAAAATCATACTCACCTCTATAACACTGTACTCCAATGGGTGGTGGCGCGAAAAATAAAATCCGTTTTTGTAGAAGAACAAATTTCCACAAAACGAAAATATTTTCACTAAAATATCGAATGAATTGTGCAAAACAGCCAATAGGATGAGAAATCTAAAATATACAATATATACCGCAATTTCAACCAGTTCGTAAATGTCAGTAGCTGGTTATAAACCCAAATGTTGAACTTCAACACACTTTACATGCTACAGTATATGATTTTTTGAAACACATGCCTGACAATTCCTTTTCCCTGACTACTTAGTAGAGAAAATCTTTTCTTATTGACTTTATTATTAGCTCTTCTCATAGAAAAATAGCTACTGCGGTTTGATCAGCTATGCTACCCATTCGCATCAATCAAATTTACTTTAACCGATTAACTCTAAGTCTCTCATAGACTGTATAATGATCGTTTTCTCCTTCACAGATACGAAAAACCGTGAATACAGTCGATACATTGAACATCATGATGAAAGACTTTACGGAGGAGAGTGAAATTTGTATTCGCACAAAATAATGTTAGGTATGAAATCATTGAAAAAATTGGATTTTCACGATTTGGAAGCATGAGAAAGTTAACATTAAGACGCTTGATCTCAACCGATAAATTCTTTTTCTTTCATCATTTGTGTACTTTTTCTTCATTTTATATAACTTTAAAAACAGAAAAAAAAAATTGTTTTCAATTACGGAAAGATTTTTTGTTTTTGTTTCACGTACGGACCAAGACAATTATCGATATTGATTTTGTTTTTAAAAAATTAAAAGTAAAATTAATGAAAAACAAACTCCTTGTTGAAATCAAGAATTAACAACACAGTTGAACGTCATAAGATGAAGATAACACAAGTTCTCAGTGTTAAAATGATTGGCAAAAATTTGACTTGCGGGCACATTATTCCTTTTGTTCGATGTGATAAAATCAAGGAAATATGCAGATGTTATCAACAAGAAATGTTATGCCCCACCAGGGCTAAAAAAAGTCTCTAACAAATATAGGCGGTTTCATACAGATTAGGTTTTTATCAATGAAAGTAAGGATCAGGCCCAGGGAAGTATTTAAGTTACTTATTTGATTTAACAAGGCTTGGAAGTTTCTTAACCATGAAAATCTATGAAATGGTGCTCACGTGGCCTTGATATATTTCAATCCATTTGTATCTGTTTAACCATACTCGATATGAGGGATTGAATATCGCGGAGATTTAATTTCGCGGATGGTTCACTTTCAAATTTTTTGCTTGCATTTTTATTGGATATAACTCTTTATAAAATACTTTATTGTGCTTTAATTACATTAAAACAAAAATATAAGGTAGTCTACAACCTAGTATATACTGTACCAAACATGACTTTTTGAAAAATTGACAACCTTCGTGGATCAAACCTTTTTCGTAATCATTGCGGGGATCCGACAGATAAAAATAAATATCCATTTAGTATAAGTTCCACTGAGTATAAGTTCTCCCATAGATGACTAGATAAAAAAGGTGTGGTGTGAACGAAAATTCCCCACTAGATAGGGGATGAACCACCACACCTGATTTGACGAGGAGCAAATGACGAACTAAACAAGAGAAGAAGCAGTTAACCTTTCCAAGAGACTTTGAGTTTTTGCTTTAAACTTTTTGAACATAAACGATATTGACTCATTTCAGTGGGTCTGAACGAGTCTGTTCAACGTGGTTCACAAGGAGTGGCCATTGTATTAAGTCCTGGACGGAGTAACTGCCTGGAAAGCAGCCGGGTATGAAAAACGTACAGATTTTGTCTCTTACTAAAAGATCATGGAAAAAGAGACATTGATCTTTTCCTATGCTTATGCACCTAACGCAACAGATGAAGAGTGGGACAGTTTTTTCGAAAACTTACCAGATGCATCTCAAGAAAGAGTTGTAATGATATACTCGTGATTGGCACCGATACCAATTTTAGTATGGGACTTTCGTTCGATAAAGAGGATCCCCTTGGCATGTTTGGAGTTCCACATGTTAATCCGACTCAGGGAGACGTTTTCGTTCATATTTATCAATCAGCACCTCTCCTTATGTCTTCACGTTTTATGAAGAAAGATATGCCACGTGGATCCATCCAAGAAGCAAGAAAAAGCATCAAATTGATAATTTTATCGTCAATAGAGAATTGTCACATCGAGTTTCGGACACTAGCATTACTTCCTGTCTCCTTGATAGTGACCATCAAGCGATATTTATTAAACTTAATTAATTAAACGTTTAAAGAAGAAAGCTGAACTCCGTCAGAAAATGTTACGCTTCGATCATTCTGAATTATCGAATCTGATAAATCGCCTCGATCATTCTGAATTATCGAATCCGATAAATCGTAAGATTTTATGTGAAACAGTCCGTAAAATTTGAGATTCTTTGTTTCCAACATATCCAGAATTGGCTGATGCTGTTCAAAAGGTTATCTCAGAATTACTACCATAACGAAATAAATCCCAGCCGGGATGGTTTCAAATGAATGCGGATAAACTCTTATTGTTGATAGAAGCCAGAAACCAGGCTATGAAGGACGTCTTCAAACGAAGAACAAGATCTGCTACAAACCGACTTCAAAAAGCAAGAAAAGATTTCAAAGTGATGATAAAATTCTCCAAGAACCAATGGATTGAGAAAAACTGTGACATACTGAATCAACACGAGAAGATGAAATAAAGCATGGGATGCTCTAAAGACCCTGAAGTCTAGACTTTTCAAAATCAACACCATCTGTAACGAAACAAATGAAAAACCAGAAGGTTCGCTATGCTCAACCTCAGAAGAAAATGCTGCAATTTTTGACTTGTCGGTTGATGACCCACTCCCCCCCCCCCCCCCAGCATGATATTTGTCAAGGTTATGACCATGTACCCATCGATGATGAAAATACAGAGCAAATAAAAGAACACTGCGGTGAATCCGGCATCTGTCCACAAATATGGAAGTGTCTACCACCAAACAATATCTATGAGAGATTATTCAACAAGTATCGATCACTGCATTCCAAACGAATGGATGTTGGACGTTTGACAATTTTACCTAAAAAAGGTGATTTTACCTTACCTAAAAACTACCGTGGTATAAGACTCCTCGGAGTAGCTTACAAGGTCGTTGCCATACTTCTACACTCGCATCTTTTACCAAGACTAGACTAGATAACGAGCCACAGTGTGGCTTCTGACCAGAAAGGGGCTGTCTTGATGCTATTCACAGTTAAATTTGCTAGATCTAGTAAAGGCTTTTGACCGTAAGATCTACTTTGGGCAAGACTGGAAAAGTTTGGAGTACCTTCATTACACAACAATTTCGAATCAAATTTACAGTAGACGCTATCACTCAAACTATCACGTGTACGATCGGTGTAAAACATTCTTTTCATCTTTTTTCTTGCTGCCGTAATGATAACCTGGAGTAAGACCAGCAATATTCCAATGTGTGTATTCAGAACGAAAAACGACGCAAAGATGACCGGTCGTAGCCATCGAGCATATAGAGAAGAATTCTTTATTCATGACACTGCACAACTTTAAAACCAAAGCGAAAGTCTACCGTACGTTTATACTTACTACTTTGGAACATTTTACCTGCATTTTCTACATGCCGAAAATATATTCCTATTTATGGTTAATAATGCATTAAATATAGTTAAACCACTTTATGCTAGGATTTGACATGATACAAAGAAATGGTACATATTAAAAGAAAGTTTTTGCTCAAATACAACATTATAAGCGGTACTCCAAAACCTACCCCATTGGCGTACCCCATGTTTTAAAATAAAACGATAATCGTCCTCATTTTTGAAAAATTACTCAAAAAAGTAAGTTTGCTATTTAACGGCTTGCTTCATCCTCTTTTCAAAATGTTAGCGATTCACCATATAAATTCCCGCCAAATCTGCTTTCTAAATTATATATCCACCGAATTGCGTCCAATTTGGTAATTTGGTTGAACCACCATATTCTAACTTTTCAGTTGGGATGAAAACTTTATTTTGATCTTCAAGAAACTTTAGAGAAGTTATTTCTGATAGCGGAATATTTTTGTTTGGGAATAAATTGAATAGTACGTACCCTTAACACAGGCAAATCATCAGATTGTGGAGATCGAACACTCCTTCTCGGTGTTCCAAGAAATGTGTTATTTTGTAATGGACAATGTCGATATTTCACATAATATTGCGTAAGGCTTTTGTAATGAGCCGGTGATTCCAAATGTTGTCTATAATAGAACAAAAGTCACGTGATACAGTTGCATTCTTGGACTGTCAGATAGTATAGCATCGGGAGGATATTTATCAAATGTCCTAAGTTCAATTGTTTTAAAAGTCTTAATCACCGTTCAGTGGTTGCGAGCTTTTCAAAAACATTTTACCGTCCTGTAGATACCTAGGAGCGATACTTTTTATAGATATTGAAACAATTGGCGTAAATACCTTAAAATCGCCAAATTAACTCTTTTAGCTGCGCTAAAGTAAATCCATTCTAAAATTAATCATTTCTCTACAATGGCTAAATTTAGTAAAAAAACAGACTAAATTCAGCACTTAAAGTTCGGTTTGCGCTAAATCAAATCCAAGCCAAACTGAAAACCATTTTAGTTACGGTTAACTAAATTCACAAATATACTTGAGGGTTTTTCCCGATGACTGCATAACACATAAGGCTTATTCAACAACACAGTGTGATTAAAACGCGCCTTACTACACTGGAAAAGAAAAACTAATATACCAGCACTTACAAAATAGTTTTTCGCCCCACAACAAACTTTCAATTGACTGAAAATGGGAGCTCTGCAACCCATGCACCAGGGAGCGATCCCCAGTCAATAAATAGACGACTTATATCCAATGATTCCCAAATGTTGAAAATTCCCGGTACATAAGTGGTTACGCGCGCCATTTTATATACGCTTAAAAATATAATCCCAATTTTTTCTCATTTTTATTTGCAACTCTACTGAACAAATGAGTAATCTTTTAGCCTATAAGTTTTCATGATGAATTTAAAGAAGTAACATAAGTTTTAAAAAAAGTTCTGAAAAAAAAGATTTAGAGCAAAGGTAAGAATGTTTTGATGTCCTTGAAAAAATATCATCTTTTTTATCTAGATCACTTTTTTAAAACTTATCTATTACAAGAAGAAAATAGACTCTATCTGTGCAACCCCCTTTGCAGGGGAACAGAAGTACGCAAAACGAATAAAGCAAAGTAAAGTAAAATACGTCACCAAATAGATTTACCTAACTTTGACACCCCTTTTTCTTCCCCTGAAAGGTTTTCTTTAAACTATGTGGATTGAGTCATTGCTCTCATATTCACTCATAAGTTTTCACAAGTATTTGTTACCTGGTTGGTACCATCCGTTTCAACAAATTTATCCAATTGAAGTTATAAAGGGATGAAATTCGAAAGAATATTTTTACCTTAGAACAACCGTATAATCCACACATGATGATCAAATAAATAGCACAGTGCTATACACATTTAAAACAAGACTGAGAAATGCATTTACAGTCAAAGTTTCCATGCACATTTGAATATAGAATTCTTTTTGACAGTTTACTGATTATTTATTTTTTACTGATAGACATCACTCAAATCTTAAAATAAAAATGAATGGTTATTGAAGGGAACCTCGTACAGGCAGAATCTTATCACAATTTCAGACAAACTTTGTTTGTTCAATGGTCTAATCGTATTATCTCGGAAAAAATGATAGTATTTTGTAAATAAAGCGGCTTATCTTTCCTTGTTCATTCATTCAGGATTTCCCTCACTCATTCATTCTTTCCTACATTCATTCATTCTTCTTTTGTTTCATTCATTCATTCGTTCATTCATTCAGTCAGTCAATTATCAGTCAATTTATCAAGAAATGTAAAGGATTACAAAATTAGGAGACGCTTCTAGTAGAAAACGTCATGGCTGTAGTAGTAAGTTTTTAAGCTGTAGAAACATTTTGGTGGACACAATTATTTGACAGTCACGTTAAGAAAATTTCACCTCGCTGTTTTCTCAGATAAGGTCTGCAACCGTCTTATATATTGCGAAAATCAAAATTCGAAAACCCTTTCAACTCACAGGACTTGAGATTCCAAGAATTCTTGATGTTCATGAAGTGACGTGTATTTGGTACATAATATTCCAACAGATTTCATCCGGGCACCTCTTTCTTCTTCATTTTCCACACTCTTCAAGGCGAAACAGCTCAGTCCGTAATACTGTTGGTGCCGGAAGTAAACAAAGTCTTGCGTGATAGTATGAGATCCGCTCACTAAAGCTTTGAACTCGACGCCTGTAAGATCGATTTCGTCCGGAACTTGCCATTCTATCAAATTTCCTGTGTAACGATATTAAAAATTATATACATGTATTTTGGTATAAAAACATTTGGGCCTGCTGATATAATACCAAGCGAACACAAAAATTGCGTTCACAGCATGCAGGTAGAATTTGCTTGTCATGTGTAAATACTTTATTTGCTGGGCACGTTAAAAAATCTTTCTTCCTCTGCGAGCTCAACCCATTCCACGCTAATCTCATAGAATTTTCTTTCTTTTAGAAATTACTTTACTTTATCGATCAAGCTGGTGTGTTAAACTTTTAATGGCGTGATATTTTTAGGATAAACTGAAGCCCAATTCTCTGATACATTGATCAAATTCGCTGAGTCTCAATTGGAATACACGCTTTTTTTTTATAAGAATATCTTCTATAAGAATATCAGGCTGAGATTTCCTTGTTGAAGACAATAGG
>JAUBWS010080376.1:0-12643 GCA_032270445.1 Darlingtonia californica
GAATTCTTTTTTACAATTCGAATTTTTATGGCGACATTTAACAAAGACTAACTTCCGTTTGTGTTTGTCGATTCACTCGATATATAATATAATAAGGGAAGAAAGAACACACAACATTTGTTTTATTTTGTACACAGAGTTGATAGTTGGGAAGTAAGCATTTATTTATTTACAAACTTTATTATTAGATATAACAAGCTTCTGTATAAGAATATACTTTATAAGAATCTGAAGATGAAATTGGGAAAAAAATTAAGAATATCCTGCTCATCTCGAATTTTTTATTACAAAGTTAAGGATATCAGAATTTATTTATTCAATTCTTTTATGCGTTCCATCATCTGTCTGATCTTATTCCACCTGATGAATTTGATAATATAATTGAAGGGAACTAAGGCTTTTTTTACATCAACATTAGTTTGAAATAGATTATGGTTTATATAGTTTGATATGTGTTTGTCTATAATAATATTCCTGACAGGGTTTATTTTAAAATCTTCAGCGGCCAATCAAATATAATTTTCAACTCGTGATTTTAATTTTCAACTCGTGATGCTGATTTCAACTCGTGATTTTAATTTGCAACTCTTGATATTAATTTTCAACTCGTGATTTTGATTTTCAACTCGTGATTTTAATTTTTCAACTCGTGATTTTAATTTTCAACTCGTGATTTTAAATTTCAACTCGCAACTCGTAACAAGCAACTCGCAACTCGAGTTTTATAAATCCTCCGTTTTATTTGTCGTGTAGATTTCAATCTCAATAATTTCTCTGAAAAACATTTATCGATTTTGGTTTCTCATCAAAGTAATAATACCAACCATGTTTGACATAAACATGTTTCCTACAACGTCGTTTACTTTTATAAGCATCGCTGTCACAATCGGCAACCTTTATATCGTTAGATCGTTCTCTCGGCTGCTGTTCATCTGGCAACGTATGTTAAATTTTGATATGACCAAAACACTCAACGAAGCTGAAAATTCGGGAAGCCAACTTGATAATTTCATAGCTGAATTGACGAAAAATTTCAAACAAGTCATCTTTAAAACGACCATGCCAATTAGAAGTTAAGGAAGGTTTAAAGAAGCAAGCTTTTCTTTTAAAGAAAAGTTTCAAAGCAGACTTAACAAGGACCAATATGAAGTCAACTCTAAAGTCTTTTGGAGCATCCAAAACGAGAATTCGACGAAGAAATAAGGTAAGCAATCATTATATGAAAGACAAAAGCATATTTCTATAGCTACAAGGGAATAGTGTGGCTAGGAGGTTTTAAGCATCACGTTGATATATTGGCTAAGCATTCAAACGAAGAAAAATGCTCGCTTAAATAAAGGCGCTTGGATAACTCAGATTGGAAGAAACAAAGAACAAAAAGGATAAAGGCGATATGAGACGAAATTCCATTTTTAAGTCTACAAAAAGGAATATGTCTATTTCAAACAGTTAATTCATATAACAATTTTATTATCGTTATTTCGATCTTTGGCTGTAGGTTATATTAATTAGCCGTAATAAACCTATAATATCAAAGAACTAAGAATTGACAAATAACCATTCAATAGTCTCACGGTAGAGGAACGATTGGCTAAGGATTAAGGATTGCGACAAGTTTTAGACCTGCGTCACGCAGACAAGTATATTTCAAAAAACGAAAAATTCAAATAATAAGATATAAAAACTGTAACCGTTTGATAAAAACGACTTTTATAAAGATTCGATATGGAATATTGTCATCATCACTCCAAAAGTCACAATGAGCACGAAAGGTTTCTTAGTTTTCAATGGATTTTTAAAACGATTATTGATTCCAAAACAGTGATTTTTGACGTGTCTAAAGACAAAATAACACAGTTTTGAATTCTAAGACATCAAGGTCAAGCTCTTTGGATCCCCACAGTAAGATTATTCAGAGAATCTTGTCATGGCAATGAAGATTGCGTTACACGGAATACTATGACAATAAATCAAAACAAAAATTAAAATAGTGACAAAACAATTATCGAATTTCGACAACAACAAATTTATATTTACCGGTTTTCTAGGCGAGAAATATGTGCATCAGGCACTTTCTCTTGTAACGACCAGATCTTTGATAAGATCCGCAGTCTACGAGTCATAAGCTTTGAATTCTAAGACATCAAGGTCAAGCTCTTTGGATCCCCACAGTAAGATTATTCAGAGAATCTTGTCATGGCAATGAAGATTGCGTTACACGGAATACTATGACAATAAATCAAAACAAAAATTACAAATATTGACAAAACAATTTTCGAATTTCGACAACAACAAATTTATATTTACCGGTTTTCTAGGCGAGAAATACGTGCATCAGGAATTTTCTCTTGTGACGATCAGATCTTGATAAGATCCGTACTCTACGAGTCATAAGCGGTTAAAAACGTCGTGAAAAGTTGAGGAAGTTTCATTTCAAGCGAATCAGTACAAGTAAATTTCGATAACCAAATATTACGTGCTGCCTCTTCTCTGTTAGAAGTTCAAAAGAATAGCTGTAGCAAATTGCACACGAGAATTTTCAGGAAGCACTGAAGCATAACATATATTTTGTCCTAAACAAATTAACAGATTATTATAGTAAAGCTTCCTTGAGTAAATGACACTTATGATTAGTTTATTGATCAAATCATTTTCCAATCCAGTTGCTACAAACAATAGGCCTGTTTAATTTCGATGTTGTTGACAACTATCTTCTATCATCCTTGGACTTTTAATGTGCTAAAGTAATGACATTTACCAAAAAATTAGAAGTGGGGAGACGAACGGTTATCTTCTCCTTACTAGTTTCTACGATAAACATTGTAAATTATGTAACGCCCATGAGACTCTTTTTGTGACATTTTTCATCTTTTGTAAAAGATTAAGTTTTGTCTGTAATAGCGATATCTGTATTTTGAAGATTTACGAATTTGAACAATTGTATCGCATTACGTGTCAATTTAGTATCATTTTTCAACAACTCTTTATTTGCTACGGTTAGGGCAAGTAAAACAAAAGTTGCAGGCATCAATTCTACATTCCTCATTAAGTGTTTTGTGTACTAATTTGAGGTACTTTGTCTTGGAATTCACCCTTGGGAGAAAAAATTAGAAACAAAGGATATTTTTTCACTGTTGCATATGTATATTTGTCTTTCAAAAAGTTGCCAGTTTATGGCGGAGAAAAGTGGCCCGTTCACGGCCTAGAAAAGTAAACAGAACCCTTTCATGCGCAATGTTTCTAAGAATATTAGAAAAAACGTTTTTTGTATTAAAACATCACAAAATGACCAAAATAACACATTGATATTAAAGTTTTGGTGATCATATACTCTGTTGACAAATTCATATAGGACATGGTCATCAACATTCCAATTAGTTTTTCAATTTCATTGTCTGAAGTATTGATAGACGAGCCACTCTCCTTCACACTGTATAAATTAGTTTGATCAGCAATGTGTTGAATTAACTTGTGATCAAAAAACATTTTGAAGTATTGAAATGAAGATACTTCTTCATCTGGCGGATCAGGAAAATCTTCTCTGAAATCAACATTTGGTGCAGGGTATGCTTTTTTTCTCCACCGACACACATGAGACTGTCTTTGGGTCGTTTTTCCCTTTAGATTCACCTTAGTGTCAGAGTTTTGTTTATCAGCATGTGATTCTTCTTCACTTTCAGTCTCGGAGGAAGACGGTGAACAGCTTTCTTCAGACTCTGTATATTTACTTTCTAGATCAGTTTTGTCATCACCCGAATCACCATCTTCTCTTGCTAGAAGGTACAGGTTCATTGTCATTCTGATGAATTGAGAGATCAATATCATCATCATCTGAGCCTTCATCATGATCACTGTTGCCAAAGTCATCAATAGTATTTTTTTGATGAACTTTGTCTTGTCTCAAACTTCCTTTTGGAGAAGTTTTCTTGGAATAAAAGCTTCGTGCAGGAATCATTTTGAGTACTAAAATGATAAAAAGTACATGACAAATGTATCAACAAAAAGAAAAATGTATGTGTGCAAAGGAGTATTATTATTATATTATATTGGCAATAACATAACTTAAACAACTCTTAAGAACCTTTATTGAGTTGCGTCATTCATGCGCAAAGTTGTTTACTAACAACAAATTCCACATGGACGCGCAGCTTAGTTTTTGACATTCGCGGCCGTTGTTGTAAGAAAACAACAAATTGAAATAACAGATAGCAGGTTATAGATGAAAGCCATATGCGATGATGTTAATTTTTTGAGGAAAAGGGAACTTTAATCTTCTTTATATATTTTTTTGAATTAATATTACCTTACCGAATACCAAATATAAGCACTTACATTAAATCCTCACCACAACGAGCCAGAAAGCGTAATGCCCTTCTTATACGTTCGCGGAAAAAGAACCTACCATTTTGAAAAATAGTATAAAGTATACCTAAAGTGTAAATAGACATATAAACAAAGTTTTGATTGGTTAAAAGATATAAGGCACCAATTATATGTATGAATTTTAATTTGTTGTTGTAGAACAACCCAGTGCACGAAAGGGTTAATAGCCGAGAAAAGTGGCCAGTTCATAACCAAGAAAAGTGGCCAGTTCATAGCAGAGAAAAGTAGCGTGATTATTATTTTTCATGACACAGTCGCATTAAAGATGAGGAAAGTCGCCAGTTAATGGCCAAGGAAAGTAGCCAGTTCATGACCGAAAAAAGGGGCCATTTCATTTCATGGCAGAGAATAGTAATGCGAGTATTATTTCAATATTTATAGAGGATATATACATTTCAGTTGATTCAATATGTAAAAATAAAAATACACAATCACTGCTGTCAATATGTGTCCTCTTTAGACAGAAGAAAAAGAAAAAGAAAAAGAAAAAAAGAAAATGAAAAGAAATTAAGTAAAAAGCTGCATTGTCGTTCCCAAGGCCTTTTCCAATTTTGTTTCCACCAATATGATATCAACAAATCAAAGTGACAGGCGCAAGTCAAAGTGAGAAAAGGCCCTGGGGACGAAATTTGTATAGTTGATCGTTAAAAACAAGTTAAAAATAAATATCTTTATTTGTATACCGGGTGAGTCACAAAAATGTTAAAATCTTTAAGCAAATATTGCAAGGCATTCAGAAAGAATTTTTATTGAAATCTTTTTTTAATCGTGTAGAAAAAAGGCTAACTTATCGCCATTTTTTACTGCTTTTTTCGTATTTTGTAAAAATTGCTTTTAAAAAATTATGGCCATAACTTTTGATCTACTGGACGTAAATCAACGTTTTATATACCAAAATTTAAGTTAGCCTTTTCTACACGATTAAAAAAAGATTTAAATAAAAACTCTTTCTGAATGCCTTGCAATATTTGCTCAAAGATTTTAACTTTTTTGTGACTCACCCGGTATACAAACTAAAAAGTTTCATTAAAATATTTTGCACGTAAGAAATAAAAAGATCTTTTTCCGAATTCTAGTTTGCATTAAGGTAGCTTCAATCCTTTGTTGTTGAATCTAGTGTTCATGGTGTGACTTGTACTTCAAAGTAATCTTGGAGATTACTACAAACTTCATTTTAATACAGTCACGCACTAGATTTATGGTGCGCTCTTTTACTGTTTTCTCGATGGAAGGTACACTTTTTCCAATGATTCTTTTTTCACGCTACTCGATTGAAAACAGCTTTGAAGACTGCGTACAGGTCAGGTGAAGGTTAACAGTTAACGCGTAAGTTAGTATCGGCATAATTGTAGAGATATAGAGCTTCGTGGCTGCGTTTTGTTTCAGATAACAACCTAATTTTGGTAACAGCTTTAAACGAGAAGTAGTTCTTTTGTACGCTTTTTCAAAGTTTTGATTTAGGGTAAGGTTACGGTCTAGTGAATGACCAAGGTAGGTGTACGAGTTGGTGTTGTTTGCAATTTCTTCCTTGTATCGCACCTGTAGCGGTCTTGGTTGTGCAGCAATTCGTTTGGCTGTTCCGAACAGCATTACTTCCGTTTTACCAACTTTCATATTCAAGATCAGCTCGTTTTCTTGAAGGTACTGCTCGATGTGTTTTAGCTCTTCTGTAAGTTTTTCCTCGATAGAAGTGACATCTTTCCCGCTGCAGATTACCACTGTATCGTCGGCGTACATGACAATGTCACAATGCTTCAGAGCCTCAATAAAATCGTTAAAAAACAAAATAAACAGCAGTGGCCCTAATATCGAACCTTGAGGGACTCCAGTCAGACATGGTCTCAGAGCAGCTTGAAATGATTCGATTTGAACATACTGTTTTCGTTGAAATAAATAGTCAGTAAGCCATTGTAATTCATTTCCATGGATACCGTAAGATGGAAATTTATCGAGCAAAGCCCCATGACTTAGGGTATCAAAGGCTTTGCTAAGGTCGATGAAGGTTGCGCCGATAAGGAAACCTTGATCTACGTGTCTCCTTATGTTATCTAGAAATAAGGTAGTAGCGAGATTGGTTGACCTTTTTCTTCGATATCCGAATTGATTGTCAGCTAGCAAGTGTTCTTTTTCAAGAAAATCCATTAGTTTTTGATGCACTGCTTTCTCTAAAACTTTGGACAGAGTCGGTAATACGGATATCGGGCGGTAGTTGGCTGGATCAGTAGACGAACCTTTTTTGTAAATAGGAACAACCTTGGCAATTTTCCATACATTAGGAACAGTGCACGTTTTTACTGAGAGGTTGAGAATGTAGCATAAAGGTTTTGATATTTGATATCTACAGTCCTTCAGCATACTGGGTGGCAGTCCATCTACTCCTGCAGCGTTACGTTTTACTTTTCGTAAAAGACGGTCTTTATCAGTTTTCATCTTTTTAAGATCATAGGTTAGCCATTCACAAGGTTTTCCTCTGACTCTTTTAACAGTAATGGGAGCATGTTTGTCGAATACTCCTTTATCTGTTCTATTGAAATAGTCTACAGCATCATTAACATTTTGCATTTCGAACAAAGGATTTATGGCAGAGGATTTATGTACAAAGGATTTATGGCAGAGGAAAGTAGCCGGTTCATGGCCGAGGAAAGTGGCCAGTTCATGGCCGAGGAAAGTGGCCGATTCATAGCCGAGAAAAGTGGCCGATTCATGGCCAAGGAAGTGGCTGGTTCATGGCCGAGGAAAGTGGCCGGTTCATGGCCGAGGAAAGTGGCCAGTTCATGGCCGAGGAAAGTGGCCGATTCATAGCCGAGAAAAGTGGTCGATACATGGCCGAGAAAAGAGGTCGGTTCGTGGTCGAGGAAAGTGGCCGATTCATGGCCAAGGAAGTGGCCTGTTCATGGCTGAGGAAAATGACCGGTTCATGACCGAGAGAAGTGGCCGGTTCATGGCCGAGGAAAGTGGCCGATTCATGGCCGAGAAAAGTGGCCGGTTCATGGCCAAGGAAGTGGCTGGTTCATGACCGAGAAAAGTGGCCGGTTCATGGCCGAGGAAAGTGGCCGATTCATGGCCAAGGAAGTGGCCTGTTCATGGCTGAGGAAAATGACCGGTTCATGACCGAAGAAAGTGGCCGGTTCATGGCCGAGGAAAGCGGCTTGTTCATGACCGAGAAAAGAAGCCGGTTCATGACCGAGGAAAGTGGCCAGTTCACGGCCGAGGAAAATGGCCGGTTGATGGCAGAATAAAATGGCCAGTTCATGACCAAGGCAATCGAGGCAGGAAAAAAAAAAGCTGTGTTGTTTCATGGTTTAAAACCTCGTTATGTAAGAATCTTTTGATTTTAAAATTATCCAGAACAGTAAAAAAAGGAGACACGTTCATTTTCGTGGAAAGCGAAAAAGCAACATAATTAATCATAATTTCAATTTTCCTTTCACGAAAACATATGACATTTTGCATCCATGCGTTTTAAAATTACCTTGAAAAAATCAAGACGGACGGAAATAATTTCAGCTCGTATAGTCTAAGAGCAGAAGCAGCCAATAACGGTATATCAGGTATAGATACGTTCTCTAACAGCGGAAGATTGAGATCAGAGAGCGAGAGAGACTTTAATTAAAATAGGCAATGAAGTTTACAAGTCGTTAAGACACTTTCTCACGAAGTTTTATTCGTGTTACATTTATTAGCCAAAGTGCATTCTTTTTCATCCTCTCGAGTTGAATACAGCCACATACCAATTATGCCAGAACATAATGTGTTTTTATTGTGTGTTCCTTTAATACCAAGGGAGATAAGTTAGGAAATCTTTCTCTCGGCTGCTTTTCATCTGGCAACGTATGTTAAATTTTCACAAAACTTTACGTGTATATTATCTTTTTATTGGAGAGCGTAGTGCACAGCACGTGGTGTGTCCCGTATTCATTTCTTCGGCGAAATCAGGTTTCCAACGTTCGAGGTAAGTTGGTAAGCGTTTTCCTACGGTTCGAAACGTTTAGAATTGTTTTTCCGCACACGTACATCATTATACATGCACACTGCTGAAAGCGTGGATATAAAAAGTTCAACCAAGATTCAACTAGTCCACTCGGCTCAAATCAACTGGCTAGTCAAGATTTTACATAGTAACGAATTTTCGTTTAAGCTTAATAACATTTATTTTCTGTCTTGTTTTCATGCGTACTCTATCAATGGATGGACAAACGAACACAAAGAAAGATGACAAACGCATACAAAGCAAGGCGATGGAACGACAGAACGAATAAACGAAATGACGAACAAGCCAATCACTAGAATGAAAGGATTATGGATGAAAGATTACTATGACAACTACCAGCACTGAGAAGACAATTAGCGATTACGGCAATACAATGGTAATAAACAATATTATAAACATTTTAAGACGAGTAACAAAATATGTAAACAGAAGAGCACTAACGTAAACTAATAACAATTTACGGTTTTTCCCTGTCAAATTACCGGCTAAATACCGAAATTCCAAATCTCAGGAGATAGGCAGGTTTTCCCCCGGAGGAGGATTGGTCCATTCCAAGAATAAAAAAGGGCCCTTTCTCAGTTATTACTTACGTTAGTGGCGGGTGATTAGAATATTAAACGTGTGCCATAATGACTTCTTAACTGTCATTCAGAGTATGGTCATCAAAAGTATCAGTCAAGAAAACAAAAGTATCAATATAAACAGGTTCATGTATAAATTACGTAGAATTTATCACACATATGGTTTTTTGAACAGTGTCAATACTTTATTTTTTGACACACTTAATACCCGCCACACTTCCAGTTGAATACAGCCACATACAAATTATGCCAGAACATAATGTGTTTTTATTGTGTGGTCCTTTAATACCAAGGGAGATAAGTTAGGAAGGAACAAATTGTCCTATTAAGAAAACCTTGACCACAATTTGTTCTCTAAGGAACAAATAAGACACAGCTATAAATACAAAAAACCAAAACGTTCCTTTGGAGACAAATTATTCAATAAAACTGTGTTCTTTGTGCGTTCCTTAAAATGAGATTAATTATAGACAATTAACTACAATAAAGTAGTCAAAATGATTGACAGTGTACCTTGCCCTATGAGATGAAACGACAGTCGCTGCTTTGACTCCTTTTTCTCGATGTAAAGATGGCAAGGAAGGGTAAAAAGCAGGTATATTCACTTTACACCCTATCTAATATTTTATCTAAAGAGAAAAATATGGAACCAAAAAAAAAAAGTCTTTACTGAATGTTAAACATTACCTTTACCTTTGCGGAAATTGGAAAGTCAATTTGTGCCAGGATCTGTTCCCAGGATCCGTTTCATTAGGAATGTTAAACTAATCCATAGTCTTATAAAAACCGAAAAGATACGCGCACTTATATCAAACACTGAAGCAAACGGCCACTGGGAAGTGAAAGAATCAAAACTTTTATTTGGCAGTTATGAGTATGAGCTAGACATCCTGAAGGCTTCTTTGGTACGTTATGTGCCCACTAAGGACATATCAAGCAATCTATAATTGCACCTTTAGACGTCCTAGAGCCGTTCAGAAGACGTCCAAACGTCGTCTTGTCCTAGCAGAGAACATGTAGAAGGGGCCACATATCGTTTTGTACTGATGATATCTACCATTCGCACGTCAGTTGATGAAATCGGAGTCAATTGACTTTTATTGCCAAAGCTCTACCACCTTCTAAAGCTCTTTTGTCAACAATGTTTGTCAATGCTAACAATAGTGATGATGCATCATGCGATAACAATTTTTTATTTCAAGATGTCATTATTTCTGTACACTTAGTGCTTCAGATTTTTCCCTAATAGTTTCTAATCAAAGGTTTAAATACATTGGGAATTGGGAATTTCCCCAACGTTCATTTGGGTTAATTCCCACAAAGAAGTTTATAACCTTTCCAAACATCAGGGTAAGAAACATTTTTTTTATATAAGATGATAAATCTTCGTTCCAGATTATAGCAAATTTTTTGGAAAATATAATCAATACCATGATAATTTATCATAAGGCAGTTTTTATAAGTACTCCATCAACTGAAGGGTAAGTATAAATATAAACTCAATGATATGAATGATATCAGTGAAGCATATGTGTTTTGAATTTCACAACAATCACCCAAAGTGCATATTACATTATTGGCCCGGTTTTTACTATGGTCTGTGTCCGGTTTGTAAAGTATGCTTCATCCACAGTATTAATTTTTTAAGGTGGTAATGGAAAGAATTGTATTATTGATCCTCTGGCCATAAGTGACTTCTACCGTATATTTAACTGAACTGAAATTATACTTCGTTGTTCTGAAGAAGCTCAATGATATGAGTGAGGCGTGTGATTTGTGAATTTTTAAACAATCTTCTGCAGCGTTCATTTTTAAATCGGAAGAAAAAAATATGAAATGAGCTTTTTACTGAATGGTTGAAAAAAGAAAAAACTTCGACGGGAACAGAAATAGGAATAGTATCCAATTTCATCATTTTGTGTATCTGGTTTTTCCCTGGGTTTTTCCGAAAAGAACATTCAATCCGTAGTATAAAATGACTTATTTCGTCAGACTGGCAGAGCAAGGGCAGAGTGAACTCCAGTCAGACTGGCAGAGCGAACAGAACGAAAGAGACGTGGCGTATTCAGTTTATCTTTGCTAACGACAGGTAACTCATTTTTAACAACCTAATACTTTAAAGATGATGAATCTTCATTTCAGAATTTTTCATAAGGCAGTTTTCATTAACTTCTTCAACTGAAGTGAAAGTAAACTATTGTCTGTTCTAAATAAGCTCAATCAACAATGATTTTAAAACAACCGATGAGACTAAAATTATCAGGTTTTTACCGAATGTTAGACCGTTTAATAGTGTAACTTGTAATGTAATCATTTATCAGTAAGCATTGGATTATTGATCATCTACCTTATATTCAACTGAACTAAAATCAATACTTCCTTGTTCTGAAGAAGCTCAGATATGAGTAAGGCATGTTAGTTGTAAATTTTCAAAACAATCTTCCGAAGCATTCAGTTTTAAATCGGAAGATAAAACATTAAGTGAAATCATGAGTAGTTTCAATAAAGCCTCATTTCATTTAAACTTAAAAGTTTGGAGATAACTTTCCGAAAAAGGGCTAAAAAGAGACCTTTAGCTAGAATGACCTTGGAACTGAAAGATCATAACTTTTATTTAGCATCTAGACATCTTAAAGACGCCTTTTGTCGTCATGTGCCTAGCTGACTAATTCATTCATTGAACGTCTTAGGACGTTATAATTTCCTGTCCTAGCATATTTTATCTCCTGGCATTTTTTTAAATCATACATAAGTCAAAGTTGCTCTAATAATTTATTAATATGATTCTATATACTCATATAAAACATTAGCAAAACTTTCAGGAATTTTATGGTAGTAAACTAGGTCAATTCCAAAAACTTCCAAAAAAATTATCAACCACCCAATTCTCTACACTATTTGTTTATTGCATTGCGTTATGACACACAGTATTGACAGCCATGACAAGGATTTGCACCAAGACCTCCCACTATTAAAGCAGGCGTTCTACTTTAAACTACCATGGCACTAAAATATTTTGGCTGTACTGATTTCATTCAATGGGAACAACAATGAAACCCACCATATTGGAATAATTCAAATCCATTTACCGGCTTATGATAAGTATATCTTTACAGCAAAAAATTATGGAACGCAACCAACTTTTTAAATACACCAGGTAATAAGAAATACAATTATAAATTAATGTGAATGCTGAACATATATGTAGTTGTTTATATATATTTACTGAATCACAAGAATTCAACTTTGATAGGAAATAATTGAACAGTATTGTAGGATTAACCTTTTTCAAATTCATTTACTGGGACTTTTTGACCAAAAAATTGTCAACAGTAAACGCTCAACCAGTCTTTTAAAATTAATTTGTCAGATTAACCAGGTAATGAGAAAACGTTTTGACAGGAAAATTTAAGCAGTTAAAATAAAAACAGTTTCTTCAAATTGATTTACTGGCTAATGAGAAATACATTACAATAGAAAGAAATTGAGCGGTTAACTTGACAAATTAGAATTACACTACTCTATAACAGGAAATTTAAGTGGTTGACATAAAAATAGTTTCTTCAAATTTATTTACCAACTAATGAGTAACACATTGGGAGTGTTCACATTGAAGCTTGCTTGCTAAGTACCTCATTAGCAAAAACCATTAGTTTTCATTGTTTTATAGCAAACCTGTAAGAATACG
>JAUBWS010080387.1:0-12642 GCA_032270445.1 Darlingtonia californica
CTTTCTCATGATATAAAATTTTATAGAAAATAAACCATATACGTAGAAAAAATAAAGTTTGAATTTTGCGTTTCCAATATTTTGATACACACTGTACGAATTGTGATGCAATATATATTCCTTTTATTACATTTTTCACCTCCCTATTATTTAATATGTGCATTCAAATAATTTTGTATGTCATTTACTCTTGGGATTTATACTTATCATATAATTAGTTTTTGTAGGCTTTAGACATTTTCAAATGTATTTTTCCAGTTCATCTGATGAAGCGCTATGAACGCTAAAAAGTATTTCATAGTCCATTTAAAAAATCCGTAACTGCGCGGGCGAAATCAGGTCTGTCGCACGGGAACAGGAATTTTACGAAGGGAAGAAAAAATAAACGTTTATAAGTTTTCCTGGCTTCCGGGTGCCGTTCGCTGCCGTCCGGAATTCCCGCCGCGAGTAAAATTAATGTAGTTTGCGTGAAAGTTTTCCTGTAATATCAGTGGTGGAAATAATACACTTTAAACGTATAATTGATAGGCAACGTTACTAAATTTTGATTTTGTCAAAGCAATTGGTTTTAGTCTGTTATTGACCTCCAAACGTTCAGAGAAATGTTTTAGTAGGTGATAGTCTGGCCAAATTTAGTTGTTTTTGCAGTTCAGCAGCCCGTAGAATATTTGCGGAATTTTTTTTACAGCCGGTTTTCTTTCGGTATGAAAATTGTTCTTTGTTCATTGCATTTCACGTTAGGAAAATAGCAAAACATTATTAAATTACAAAACATTTTTGCGGAATTTATTTTGCTGGAGTTTGATAAAGTTCGCAGTAATGTGTATTGCGATTTTTTGGAAATCTCGTAATGGGTTATTCCGCGAAAATTTCAAATAAAATTCTTCCACAAGATTTTTATTATAGGTTCCGCGATCAAATCAAATTTTGACTATTTCTCATTTCATTCGACTTTGACAGAGTTGGTCACAGTTGATTGGACTAGATAAGGAAATGAGTAAGAAAATAACAATTTGATATTATCCTATTCGTATCTTTCTAGTGATTCGAATTTTATGAAATCTGAAGGGCTAGAATAGGAAAACGAAAGTTATAAAATGAAAATATGTCTTAGAAATTACGAAAAAGATTAGAACTTTAGTAAAAACATGTACTTAACTTCAAGGGTACAAGATTTGTGCGTGCGATGCGTGCCGTTCAAAAAAGAAAGACACTCCTCCACATAGAGTTTAAGATACTCCTCCACATAGCGTTTTTACTTATTATGCCCTCTGGGATATCACTGTTTGTAATACTTTTCTAATTAGCCATGAAATTTACATTTATCATCCCTCTTTTGAGTGACATGTAATGCAATGTAATCCAGTGAGCAAAATCGTGAAAAACCTATGTCCATTCAAACGTAACGGATAGGGGTATATGACAACTTTTCCCGCTAGGAAGTGTAATTGATACTATTATGTCATCAGGGGCTTTGAACGTTATTCGGTTGGCTCTTCCGCCCCTCGGACAAACTAGTCGCTTTGGTTTGAATCCCTGTACCTTAACAATAGCGGCTTTAGGATTGCTTGCGCATGTAACAGTGGGAGATCTTTTCACTGCAACTGTCCCAATGGTCGAATCGAACTTAATAGCATCGAATTACGAGTCAGACCCCTTAACCACGAGACGTTGCTCCACATTACTTGATTTATTCAAGCTCTTATCCTCTATCGCTTTTCATTCTTGTGATGCGGAACTAATAGTATCATCTAACTGGTAGCCATATTTATTCTTCATGGGAAATATCTATAAAGCTAATATTGTCTATACCTTGTATCAATAGATTTATATGTTGTAGGAATTTCATATTTCTTGAGGGTTTACTTGAGTCTCACTCGTACCACTTGTTGAATTTTCATGTGACTTTTGACAATGAAGTAAGACAGCCAAATGAAATAAAACTCAATGGGGCCTATAAAGAAAGTTTTCAATAAATTGTAAAAAGATTTAAGAAGTATTTTTACAGTACCGTACTTTTTAAAAACAAGAATTTCTTTAAATTATATACTTAACAAAAATGTAGAATCAAAATTAAGACTGGAAAGCTTCATTTTGTTTTGCTAAACGTCTTTAAAAAACTTTCTAAACTTTTAAGAAAGTGCCAGCACGTTTGTAACCTTTATTCACACACCAAGACATTTTACCATCAACATTTTTTCTGACACAATTTGTAGTATCGACCCATTTTGTAATATTTAACACACTTTGTAATACATGTGCTGGCACACTTTGTAATACCTATCACACTTTTAATAAGATTTTGACACACTTTGTATTAACTGACACACTTGTGTAACAAAAGAAAGCTGACACACTTTGTAAAAAACTTTTCTTTCCCTGAATAAGAATACAATCTTCAAACTATAGAATTAATTGATTCGTCTTTAATCATTATTTTAAACTTGGCGCGTATCTATTTTCTTTGCTTTATTCACCAATTTTGATGAAATTCATGAGATTAAAAACCTTGAAATTTATTTAGTGATGAGCGCTCTACTGACTAAACAATCTAACCCAATAAAAATAGAAATCCTTAAATTGCAATTGCAAAATCATATCAAAAATGAAAAATGGTTACAAAGAAATTAAATGCCCTGAATCTTAGAAGCGTGTTTCCCATAAAAACTGATAAAGGAAATGTCGAGTTTGATTCTGAAAAAAGTTTTTGCAACGATTCTCTTATACCACATAAAATGTATACTTTTTTGTAAGAACAAGCTTTTTAAAGCACATTGAAGTTCAGATTTCTCCAAAAATAAGAACAAGCTGAAGCTCAGTCGAATTGGCTTGCAATATGAACAAAGTTAAATATTTGTCTAATTAAATTAAATAACAGTTCTAGTACAATTCTATATGCATTTGAAATGTTTTAATAATATACCAACTGCCTGAGGCATCAATCTCAAAGCAAAATCAATGGTATCTTTCGGCAAGAGCTGTTTCAATTTACTGTAGGAAGAATTCTATATTCAGTATATCATAGCAATAATTTAGGGATTTTTAATATTCTTTGTAATTCATAATAAGACAAATTGAGGCTCAAGTTAGGCGAAAAATTAAGAACATTGAAGCTGAGCAAAATAGTGTGGTTCTTATAAACAAATTTAGATACTGTTAAATGAATGAAATATGCCATAGTACGTTTTAACAAATCGCAATAAACAATTCAGAGGTAACAAAAGTTTTTGTCGAAAAAAACATTCTAAGGCACTGCGTAATAAACTATCATGGAAGTAATTTTCCCTAATGACAACAGCACTCATGTATATAAACAGAAAATTATAATGGAGGTAACTTGCCGTGGTAACAAAAAAACAGACGATTTGAATACTCAATACCGTAAACAGCCACTGAGTATTAATGGCTTTTATTTCTTTTGTTTCACTTTTCAACCCTAGCTGCCCCGGGGGGAGTGGGGCACATCGAGTCCACCCGTCAAATTCTTTTCCACTGCCAGTTAACCGCATTTTCTTTCCTTCTAATATTTGAAGACTTTTCCTAAAGTTCTATTCTTCGGACGTTTTCATTGTATACTTTTAATAAAAAATTTGACGTTGACCGGTCATAGTGACCGGTTGATTTATGGTCACCACCATAAAACGGCACAATCGGAAATCAAAAAATTGCTTCAAAATGATTTGAAATTTGGCAAGGAGTCTAATTGAATAATTTAAAGCAGGATTTCACAAAAAAACATCAAAAAATATTCAATATGGTGGATTCAAAATAGGGCCCGATTGAGGAAAAATCCGATTTCGCCCCTAAAATTTAACTTTTCTACAGATTTCTTGATTTTTTTATTGTTTACTTAATGTTTATGTATAAGGGCACAATTGTACAGAAAAAGATTCAAGTGAAAAGCTTTTTTTTATCACAAATTAGAGGGTAAAACGTCTCCAAAAAGCGCGTGTTAAGAATATGAAGAGACGGGCAGCCTTTTTTAAGATAAATTTTATTCAATGATTAAAATTTCATAATATTATTTTTCTATAACCTTCTGGCTAATATATAGTAACAAAAAAAATCATTTGAAAATGTCTTTTCAATCTTTTGCAATCATAATTTAAAGATGAGCCCTATTTTAGCATTATTTTGCAGATAACTGCCATATTTTGTATATTTTTCTTACGTCCTTTTGTTCGTCACATGGCAGGGTATATGTGTGCCAGATTTCATGTCAAAAGCGTTTTCTTATAAGGAGACACAAGACCGAAAAAGCCCTGTGCAGCTACGGTTAATTGATTACTAAATTTTCAAGACTTTTATAAAAACAATTTTGCTTTATAACTCCCATTTTGCTTCTTCATTTTTAATAAAGTTCGCATCGTCTGAAAGATACAATATATAAGTGGTAAGAATATTGTAGAGTACTTCTTGTAAAATTTGCAACAAAATTTTTTGTTTGCACACTTTGTGAATTAATAATTGCACATGTAGCAAAAAGTTATAGTTACAGTAATGATCAAGGACAAAATATTCGGTGACAAAATTCTCTGTGATTAACATCGGAGCAGCTACCGAGGCAAAACCACGAAAAGTATCTGCTTTCTTTCCAGTAAGAGCAATTTTCAGATTATCTAACTAGTAGAGCTCATCAGTTTCAGGAGCGGATTTAAAGATCGCTAAGTTTGCAGTAGTGAACCCTCAAATTTGTCAAGAATATAAAAATATTTCTCGGGCGCTTGTCATATTTTTTGCTTGCGTATTTTTTACAGAAATCCTATTCCCAGAAATAATTCACCGGTATTTATTAAACATTGGTTGAAAACTTGGGTTTGATTTAAGGCTTGAGCTAGCGACCAATGACTTGCGTAACATGTAATATATCTTCGTCTCTCAGAAAGCGCGCGCAACTTGGTAGCGAGCTTTTCATGTTGTTTTAAATCGCTTTGCTTGCACCATAAACTTATTGACAAGGTCGCAATAAGGGAAATCGAAGGTCACGCGGCCCTCCCAATAGAACTGAAAAATCTTGTCATGCTTGTCGTCTCACTGTCATGGCCTGTCATGGCTGTTATAAGGGAAATCTAAGGTTACTCGGCCCTCCCAATAGAATTGCAAAATTTTGTCATCCTTGTCATCTCACTGTCGTGGCTTGTCATGTCCCTTATAAGGGAAATCGAAAGTCACGTGGCCCTTTCCCAAAAATTTACAAACTCTTGTCATGCTTGTCGTTTCACTGTCGTTTCTTGCCATAGTCATTATCAATATAAACTAAATTTTAAGGCAAAATATTGATTATGAAAAAACATGTAATTACCTCCACCTTTTCTAAGACACTACAATAGAGTGCTTTGATTTTATTTGTTGAGATTCCAAATTTTGGAAAAGGTTTTAGAGATTGTTATTTGGTTATTTTAGATAGCCTCACTAAACCAGACCTGCTCGACATCTAATTGGTTGTTTCTAGGAAGATGTCATCATGGCGAATCGGTCGAGTAATAGTCCTCACTATGTCAGACCAGTTAGATGTTAGGATGACTGATTAACATGGTAGGAGTGGGGATCGAACCAGCAACCTCTTGCACAGTAATACGGTATACTGTACCACTGCACCACAAATCCACTAAAGTTTTATTTTAGTCTGAAAGCTTACTACGGGTCATTTCACCTCAAAAGTAAGTTATAGACTTGAAAATGGTCGCAAATAGTATCACAGGAATTCAAAATTAGTTGGTCGGCTAGTCAAACTTTGGGGATTTCAGACACCAGGGTCTTTATTTGCCTAATTTCAAGTGATCAATGGTCCCCCCTCCTGTGCATGTTGCTAATTGGAAGCCATTCCTAGAATGGAAGCCATATGTATGTATTTATTAATTTTACTTTACCCAGGCTGTGACGAGCCGAAACTCTAATGGCAGCATAGCCAATGTTAAATTGTAATGGTCTTTAAATATTTTTAGCATCATTAGTTTAGATTGATAGTATCGTAAAAATTGTAGAGAGGTTTATGAGAGATTTGTTTGTGAAAGAAACTAATTAAAACCAATTTTAAATATTTTATTTTATTTTAATTGAGTAAAAAAAATAAAAATAATTGTTTAGACGATCAAACAAACATAAAGAAATAAAGTTTATTGTGGCTTCTACTTTTGGAAAGGTGACCAATGAGTTGTTGAGTATTTTTAACTTTAAAATGACGAAAATCAGGAAAATTTTGCTGACTCGACACTTTTCAACAAGTTCCAAGGTTAAATATTTCAGTCACAGCTTAAGGAAACGCTACAAACCATACTATTTTTGATAGTACGCAGTAAGATAAATCCATAAAAAGCTTTTGTGATTTATGACATTCATTGCAAAGTGCTGACATCAGCAGAAAATAGACAAAAATTAGATATTTAAAATTTCATAAATGACCCGATTGTTCTTATCTACTTCTCACCTTTTGGATAAGTCAGATGCCAGTCCTCCATGCCAGTTTTTCTAAAATAACTATTTGTAATGAAAAACCTAGGTTTGCGAAATTTTTCAACGATCAACACAATTTAGTTTTACACATTTCCTGAAATTTTTGTGTCTGAAAACTTATTTGTACGATAAAAACATCGTGGAAAATAATAATCCAAGTCATAGGACCAACAATGTCAATTTTAATTTTAAGAATATTTTCGATTCTTTATGATCATCATCAGCTAAAATAAAAAACAAAAGCAGATTAAAAAATATCTATATTTACAATATCATTTTTTTTTTTCAGACCACACAGAAATCAGACCATAAATAAAACAGGCGTAAAAATCTAAAACCTATGAAAGCTTGCCACCTGCAATTATAATTTTATTGTAAGCGTGCGACTACGATATTCATCTTTTGTGTTAAGAGTCGGTTTTAATGTTTTAATAGCTTCGAGTGTTAACAATTGGGAAATTGTTCTAGTGGATGTCATAATTGAAACAATATCCATCGATAATAAGACGTCACAAGCTTTTAAATGAGCTCCCACTGGACCCGATCTATTGTACTCTTTCATATGTGTGGTTAAATTTCGGCCCGTTTAGCAGACTTTACAGCGTGGACATTTAATTTGGTACATCACATGGCTTTTCAGAGGCTTATCAACTTTCGCTTTAAATGATGACAAACAATCTTTTAGCATTCTTATAGTGAATATAACTTTGCTTGGAGTCTTAATACGTGTCAAGGACTCTTTGAATTTCTCTGAAATCATATTTTTTCAACCAACCATTAGCAACCATTGTTGTTAGAGGACTACCCATAGCAAGACCATCGATATGGTGATAATATCAGCAAATATGACCAAAACATAAAAGTAGACGCTAGTCTATATGCACGTCATATGGATGACATTATTCGTAATAGTATTAACAAGAATATTGAAGCGAAACTGATTGAAATCACCACCTATCATTAAAATTCACAATTGAATGCAAAAACAACTATTCGTTACCATTTCTTGATATGAAAATCTGCAGAACTGGAACAACCTTAACCTCGATATGGTAGAACAAACCTACTGATACAGGCTTAACCATGAACTTACATGAAATTGCTCCACAAAGATATAAAAGATCGGTACTTTGGAGGCTAACCAATACCAGCCCCATGTCTACAATACGGTTATAAAACCGACAATTGACGGAATTATCATCCTACCGATGAAGAAGTGACGTCAAGCGAAGAAAAAGAGAATACGAACGAAAAGTTTTTATTCCTCCAATACATAGGAAAGGTTTCGGAGAAATTCAAAGACTCGTATAGTTATATTCACTATTAGAAAGCTGAAAGATTCTCTGCCATCATTAAAAGCAAAAGTTAATAAGCCTCTGAGGAGCCATGTGGTGTACCAAATTAAATGTCTACACTGTAAAGCGTGCTATGTTGACCAAACGGGCCGACATTTAACCACATGTATGAAGGAGCACAATAGATCGGGTCCAGTGGGAGCTCATTTAAAAGCTTGTGACGTCTTATTATCTATGGACATTGTTTTTATTTTGACATCCACTAGAACAATTTCCCAATTGTTCACACCTGAAGCTCTAGCTATTAAACATTAAAACCGGCTCTTAACACAAAAGATGAATATCGTAGTCGCACGCTTACAATAAAATTATAATTGCAGGTAGCAAGCTTTCAAAGTTTTTAGATTTTTACGCCTTTTTCTGTTTTATTTATGATTTCTATGCGGTTTGATATGAGAATGATAATTCATAAAGAATCAAATAACAGGGTGTTCTGAAAAAAACGGAACCCAACTTTTAAAAGGCTGCAAGTTATCAAGTTTATACCCATTCTTTGCGGTTCTTATATTGTTAAAAAGATAATTTCTTAAACTTTTCAAAAATATGTATTTTTCTTTGTGAAATGCATTTCTTCAGGAAATATTCAGGTTTTTTCATTTCTTGATACGGTCATTAACTTCTTAAAGATCAATAAACTCAAACTTTAATGAGCTATAAGTCTTTTGTTTACGTCGAACTGTCTTATATTCTGTTGCTGTGTTAAGTGTATCACGAAAATGTATATAAAAACACATGTTTTATTCACCGTGTGAACTGTACCTAACAACAGCTTTATTCCCACTACTTCGCGAAAACCAAAGCAAGCTAAAATGGCAAGTATTGTTAACAAATTTATTGTTTAGAATTTTTTTAGTTCAAAGAATGGTTCTTATAAGAATAAAGTCATGCACGTGTAAATCTAGTGTTCTGTTTGCAATTGCGATTTAATTACTCATTGTATTAACTGGGTCATTAATCTCCATTCAACTTTCTCTTAATTGATTGTTATAGATTTAATTAGAAGGTCTCATGCTCAGAATTCTAATACTGGTTCAAATATTTTTTACATAAAGTTAAAAATGAAGTTATATTTGAAAATAGCATAAAATTGTCTTCTTTCTGATGGTATAAAAATCGCATTCTTTTACTATAAATATCTAAAAATAGAGTTGCTTAAAGTATGGGCTCCGTTTTTTCCAGGACACACTGTATATTCTTAAAATTAAAAATTATATTGTTGGTCCTATTACTTGCAACTTATTGCTTGGCTTAATACGCTCAAAATGACAAGGGTATGTGTCAATGTTCAAGCTTTTTTGGTGCAAGTGGCAGCAAAATTAATATGGCAATAATTTTAATTGAATAATGCTTTAACTTTGAAACTTTCGCAGATTGCTTATGATATTAAATCTGTTGACGTCAATAAATTTTATAATGACGACAAATTTTAATAATGGCGCGTTAAAGTAAACAAAGAATTTCCATATTTTGGCGCACTTTAAGTTGTCAGAAAAAGATTTTCATGAAAACTTGACGAGGTAGTAAGCCCTTTCTCTCAGCTTTGTAATAATCAAAACAGATTTTAAAAATATTTTCATTATTGTCAGCAGGTTGCCATGGTAACTATTGTCATCTGTCATTTTTAGAAACCTTTTACGCAAGACTACATACTTGCTATAAAACCATTGATCACTTGAAATTAGGAAAATAAAGGACATTGTGTCCTCCAAATTTTGAGTCCCCAACTTTTTACAAAATTTTCCCCAATTGGGTGAGTATGTGAATATGCCAAAATCTTAACCCCCCACCAAAAATCCAGATTAATAACAAAAAATTTCAAACAATTATTCTTTGATCGATCAATCAGAATAATTTCTTACAACATCTAAAATTAAAATATTTACAATAGAACATTCTAATTCTAATAAATATAATGTGAATAAAGTGCAATAATATACACTAAAAACGTATATGAATATGCATCATCATCATTGATTCGGACAGGGGGCCCCCATCATAGACATACTTCCACAACACCCCCCCCCCCCCCCCACCTCATTTGGCTGAGTCCCCCAAAAAGACCAAATTTTGGAGTCCGTCCATCTTTTTGGGGAGACACACCATGAAGGCTCTTGGGAGGGATGGGCCTGAATCTCAGACAAGTTAACCAATTAATTTTCAACTCCTAAGATGCTGAGGATAATTTGAAACAATTTTTAAGTCTTTAACTCATGGAGTGAAATGATCTGTAGTAAGCTCTTAGGCTATTTGATTAACTTAAGCTATATTTCATACTTGGATATTCAGTCAGATGTTTGGACCTTGCCAGGGCCGCGTGATTTTCAATTTACTTATAAGGGCCATGACTAGCCCACAAGTGAAATAACAATTTCCAAAGGGGCACCATTCAATCCAAAAGTGGAATTTCCAAAGGGTGTGTCCTCTACCGGTGGAATTCCTTAGAGTTTCAGTAAATTGCCGCGTTTTTGCATGATTTTCATGGAATTCCAAAGAAGCCCTTCAGATTTTCTATTCAGAATTCCGAGGGGTTTAATATTTCTATATTGGAATTCCAAGGGGGTTCGGTCTTTTGAAATCAAGCTCCTCAACATGGGATGAACAATTTTGTTTTGGAAAAGCCCATTAAAATAGAAAGTCATTTACTAGTTTGGAAAGGTTATCAAATCCAAAACATTCTTTTTTTACCGTCAACTTGGGCCACTTGGACTTACAGAGGAGGTGTGGTGCATGACTTGCACTAGCAAAAAAAACACATTATATCTAAGTCTTTTTTTTAATTTAATATTTTAAGTTATCTTACACTAGCTTTCTTTACTGGGAAAAATAGAAAAAATATTATGGTATTTTTCATACTTACGAGCATGAAGATTTTGTGATATTGTATTGTTCGAGTCAGCACAGTTGGCGGTACAGGGTTGACGTTATCCTGATACACTCATAACATTTTGAGTTTTTATGAAGTGTAAGCTCATACGAATACACATGCCCTGCGTAAATAATTTCTATTTTGGTTATTTAGAGGATATTTTGCAAGATGTTGTCGTTAAAAAAAAAATTGAAAAATTACTAATAAAATACATGATCTCAATTTTGGGAAGTTCAAAAACATCTTTTGCAGTAAACTTTGGAGGAATGAATGATTATAAAAAAGGCTTTATTCCATATAAAAATTTTGCAAAAACAAGAAAATTGGTTTTGTTAATGATGTATTTCGTCATTTGTGGACCTAAGGTATGAAAATATTTTTTTAAGTTCTCTTAAAGTACCCATGAAATTTTGAGGTAAGTCAAAAAACATACGTTAAATGAGTGCACACGCATTCGAACCCTATATAATTTTTGTTGTCGATATTGAGAGCAGGCTTCGCCAGAAATTGTTGAATGACTATTTTGATTGTAGCACACTCAATTATAGTACAAATTTACTCTTCACACATTTTGAACAATTCTTAGTCATTATTAAACACCTTGAAAGGTGTAAACAAAACAACACCAAAGCTGTTAAAATTTAGCCCTAAAACTACCTGACTTGTGAAAGAAAGGAAATATATTTTGCATGCGTTCAAGGCTAGTAGAACTCCCAGCTAGCTCTTCTCAGTTGTAAGTATTTAGATAAATTGAAACTGCTAATAAGGAACGAAGAAATTTTTAAACAAGCACACAAATGATAATGATACTGCTTCTGAGGTTGCACTATTTTTTATAGGGATTCAAATCTAAGTACATCTTATTGAGATGGACTCAAACCCTTATACTCACCTCCGTGTTGAAGATTCACAAAGACAACAGCAGACCGGTTTCGACCTTATTAGACTCATTAGTATTGCATAGTCCTGTGAATTCTTGACGGCAAGATGTTAGTGGCGTCAATCCAGCTATCACAATACTTGTGGTATTGTGACGTTGAGAGGTGAGCAAAGAAACAATAGCGTTTACATCTTAGACACGATTTTAAGGGCTTAGTTTGTTACAGCTCGAAAAATCGGTATCTCGTTAATTATTGATCACCTAATTCTGCAGTCTACATTCAATGCATTTTTCAGTCTATATTCATTGCTTTTCTAATGTCTTTAGTTCAGCAAATCAAGCATTTTCACCACTCAATTCATAGAAAGTTTTATCCAAGCTTGACTATTCTCTCAAGGATTATCTTTCACAGAGGGTCCAAAAGAATGAGAGTGCTTTTACGGCCATTTCAAACATCAAAGCTCAGCTTTATGAATTCACCTTATCAGAATTGGTACATAGAAATTAGAATTTGGAATTCATGAATTTTATTTCATTTTCATTTTCTCTTTCCATTTCATATTTCTTGTTTTATCTAGCCTTTACTTTTTTTATTTGTCTTTTGATGCAGTATTGTCTTATTCTTTATTATTTTTTAGAGGACTTGAGCTGAGAGGCTGATATCCAGTCTAAGAAGCTAGTTTCTAATCTGAAAAGCTGGTTTCTAATCTGAGAAGCTTATCTTTAATCTAAAAAGCAGATTTCTAATCTGAAAAGAACCTGAAAAGCAGATTTCTAATCTGAGAGGCTGATTCTAATCTGAAAGCTGGTTTATAATCTGAGAGGCTGATTTTTAATATGAGAAGCTGATTTCTAATCTGAGAGGCTGATTACTAATCTGAGATTAATCTTCTCAGATTAGAAATCAGTATTTCAGATTGTAAATCAGTCTCTCATATTAGAAATCAGCCTCCCAGATTAGAAATCAGCCTCTCAGATTAGAAATCAGCCTCACAGATTAGAAATCAGCTTTTCAGATTAGAAATCAGCTTCTCAGATTAGAAACAAGCTTTTTGGATTAGAAATTAGCCTCTCAGATTAGAAATCAG
>JAUBWS010080409.1:0-26378 GCA_032270445.1 Darlingtonia californica
ACGTTTTTTCGCCAGAATCTTTATGTTGTTTGATGTACTATTGATTCCTCTACTTCTGAGTTCTTTTATTAATGTTTCAGCAACCGTTGAATACATATTTACGACAAAAATCAAGCTTTTTGTGATCTTGAATAAGCGGCGTCAATTTTTTTCGTCCGTTACCGTCGGAAGTCGTTGCATTGTATCTGTATAGTCCATAGGTTGAGTCCCTCTGGAGACAAAATAATGTAAGAAATAAAAATAGACAATCATATCAAACATATATTTACCTGTAATATTAAATTAGCCAATACTTTTTTCTTATCGACAAAAGCTGTAAAAAGTAATCACAGTAAATAATTAATTAATTCAAATTCAGCAACTCTGAACAGTTACAGGGAAGTTGAAATAACATGAATTAAGCAAGAAATCCTGCAAAGTGTCTGGCATCAATATATTACTGTTATGATGTCTAAAATTATTTAAGGCACAATTGTCCATCAAACTGATTCAATTTCCTGATTTTTTTTAGTCTAGACAGGTTAGGGCTTGGTGTTGGTCAGAAATCGGGTGAATGAGGTGTTATTTTCTGTTGATGTTAGCATTTTGACATAAATTCATAGTGAAATGAAAGTAGCTTCAACGAACTGCTCTTATCAAGTACTATCAGAAAACAGTAGGATTTGGCAAAAGCCGTTGCTGAATATTCCACTTTGCAATTAAAGAAACTTACAAAATTTTGCTGACTAAGCACTTTTTATTGCACTGTTTTAGACTTTTTTATCTAAAAAGTCAAATAACTCACCAACTGAGGCTTTAAAAAAGCCTAAAATCATACCATTTTATGACTTTACTTGGCAAGAACAGTTTATTTGAAGCATGTTTCGCACATTTAGATTTTCTTTCGTGCTGAAATCAGCTGAAAATAGGGTAAAACTGCTTCTTAAATGCTAATATTGAGAATCAACAGTCCAAATTTCACAAATTACCCCATTCTTCAAACCTACTTTTCATGCTCTATCTAGAATGAATCAGTCAGACTTTTGGATTTTGAACCTCCAATATTTCACTTTCCAAGAGGATCCATTGACAATGATCGAACCCCTAAAAGACCTACTAACTAGTAATTGACCATCTATTTTTCATAAGAACTCATCATTCCATAATCCGAAATTTTTGAGGGTTGCTAAACGTTTAGTTTACACGGTAACCTTGGGCTTAAAGTAACATGTTTATTTATTGATTTTGAGTTTTGGCTCCCTGACTAATTTCTTTCCCAAAATCACTGAGAAGAAGTAAGTAAGTAATATTTATCTACTTTAGAAAAAACAAAAGCGGCAAAGTTACAATAATATTAAGAATGGTATGGAAGGAGACTTTCTCAATAGCCTGAGCTAAACTTGGAGAAAGCCACGTTAGAGAATACAAATGAAATTCGCTTGGATAGAAAACATGATGTAAGCATAATAGGAAACAGTTTGTATATTAAAAATTTCTAGTTGTTGTAGCCATGCATGTAGTGTAGTGTAGCTTTAACCCTATTTGACCCGGGCTTTTTGGTCCATGCAAAATCCTTTATAAATCCTGATCTCAATAAGCTAGAGCAATGAAACTTGGCAGCAATATAGCTTGTTATAAAATATACAACTTCAAGAAAAACAAGTTTCAAAATGGTTACCATTATGCTTTGACGTCATCATATATGTTAAAAATACCGAAATTTTAAGATTTTACGGCACTTTTTCGAAATACTGTTGCAGGAGATCTAATTGTGCTTTATTAATTCTGTTTTGATTTTCTATAAGATAAAGGATTAAAATTTAACATATCCGGTTCTTTTATAAAAATGAACATTTTTGGTCAACATTGCCCTAAAAATTATCAAGCATTTTCAAAAACGATGACGTAGTTGTATCTACTAAAATTTTGATGACGTACATTGAATCATTTTTTTGTCATCTAACGACAATCCAAATTTGAAGTCAATAGCATTAGTAGTTCAAAAGTTCTGGGAATTTAAATTTTGTAATTTTTATAAGAATATTTTGAAAATTTCACTAAATTAACGAGAAAATGTTTGATTTGACTTTTGAACGAAAAATGATTTTTGAGTTCTGATTTCAGATTCTGGTTATACTATGAGTTTTGATATATTTTCAAGTTTTTAGCAAAAGTATTTTGCCCAAAATTACCCTCGAAACAATCAAAAGTGCTGTAAAATTGATAAAGTCATAACTTTTTTTACAAGCACGTTTTCCTACCTCAACTCAAACTCAGGGCAACATTTTGAAAATTTTATTTTGCAGTTATCTTTCCAAATAAAGTTTAAGAATTGGAACATGACATTGTCCATTGTAAAATCGAAGTTCTGCAGAGTTCTGGAAAAAGAATGTGGTCTAAGTGTTTATGTGCGTACGGATGGAACTTGAAGTAGTGCCGTAGTGTTAAATCCTGATTAGTGTGTAAGATCTTGCAGAACACAAATGTGTACAATGTGGCAAAGGGTAACTGTGAATTCAAGAAAACATGAACAAATAGGATGTTAAGAACTTCAACAAGGTCAAACAAATTCAAGATTCTGAAATAAGCAAATATAAATGACGAAGGGGGAACAAAGTTCACTAAATGTAATCAAACTTACTTCTGTTGTTTTTTTTGAGAATTCTGTGGGTTTTCTGCTGTTCTGAAGACCCCAATCTTGACAGGCGTATCTCATGCGGAGAGTTAAAAATACCACGGTAGATGTTAAAACAAGATTTCAAATAATGACGAACCTTAGAAAGCGCCCCATTGGCTCTTTGCGTCTTTCCGTCTTGCCAATGTTGGTGGCTGCACATCCAGGACACTTGAATTCATAAACAACGGAAGATTGGTTTATCAGAAGGGTTGTGTCCTTGGTAATAGTAAAATACAAGAATTTTGTTGTATTGTAAATTATTTTAAAGACAATGGTCTTATATTTTGTACAGTATTGTTTGATTTTCTTCATGACAGACTGGGTTAGCATCTCTCCTTTCTTCTTCCGCGTCAGTTGTTGGTTTATTACTTGGAAAAATGGTAATAGTATTGTTCATGAGCTTGTTAACAATTTTTTTCGAGAAACTATTCCACGAAGTAGAGAGTCCCATGTAAATTTAGTACGACAAAACATATGGCATCAAAAAAACGAACAATTGGAAGGGTTCCTTTTGTTTAAAGAAGCTATTGCTATTAAAAAGCGTTCTACCATTTTGAAAAATGGTCTCAAAGCCTCAAAAATCTGAGTAATTCCATACACCTTCTAGCTATATACACCTCCTGTTGTACTGTATATGGCCGCTTGATAATGATCTTGTTATAGATTGAATACTTTTGACAATAGTCTGCTGACATCAGCAACTGTCATTTTTACAGGTCGTAAATTAGTGTTACATCATAAAATGCTTCAATGAATGTATATTAAAAAACATCATCAAAAATGTTATGATATGTGGGGTTTCAAAGTAAGCGAATATCAAATTATTTGATTTCTAAAAACTGAAAGGGCCTATTTTTCGCTAAATTAACAGTTTTAAACGAGTCAAAAAAACCTTAACGGACATTGGAAAAATTACTTTCATGAGGAAATGGGAAAAAGATCAATAAACGATTTTTGAATAAATATTCAGTTTGCAAATTCTGGTGCACCAAAATAGATTCTCTAAGTTATACCTTATATTGCTGTTAATTCAATTGGAGTCGCTTGTTCACTAACTACAGTTTGAATTAAATCGTTTCTTTGCTGTAAAGCGGTGGTCAATAGATAACTAGTAACATTTAGGCTCAACCATAGAGAATATTTCGGCCTAAAAGTTAGTTGAACGGAAAAAGTGAAGTCTATTAATTTTCTTGTCCTTTTTATTAATTAATTAATCTTTTAAAAGTTTCTTATAGGTAAACAAAACGGGTTGTTTTCAGAACATAGACCAAGTAAAGTGATATTTGACTAAGTATTATGAGTAATCTACTTTTAAAAATTCTTACAGCTTTTCTACCGCTAGCTGCATGACGGCTTATTTCTTTTCACTTGCATTTTTCCCGTGAATTTATTTAAATTTCTAGGAGAAGGACAAACAGAATACAGAAAAACAAAGACGCAGGAAAAAACCAACAGCCTAATCATCAACAGTGGTTACTAGACAAAGAACGTTTAGCGCTGGAGAAGGAAATGCAAGAGTTCAAGAACAAACGGAAAGTTTCAACTGCCAAGGCTAGAAAAACAAGCACGATGAAAAAGACTTGATGTGTTGCATTTTTATGTATATGTTGAAGTACGAATTTTAAAAATTTGCTCCTTTGAGGGAAATGGAGAGCACTACTTTTGTTTAATGGTACGTGACTCCGCTTAAAGAGTGTATTCCGTAGAAGACGTCGAGAAATTGTTCAGTTAAAATTAGTCAAATTTGATCACTTGACGGTGCATTGAGTTCATGAAGTACTACCCAATTCAAAATTTACTGGTCGTAATTAAGGGTCGTAAACCATGAAATTTTGAATTACAGTTATTTAACGGTTGTAATTTTAACCAATTTGGATTAAATTTTTGAATTTTGTCCAAATTTTGGAGAAAAGTTACCAAAACAGTCCCACACCCAAAACCACCTCAAACTAGCAAAAAATTTCAAAAATAGTTCCTCTAATGGTTTGGTTTTCCACCCTCGAGCAGCACATACAAGACCAGTTCTAAGACTAGAATCCCCTTTTTCGGGCCCTGAGAACAGACAGTTAATCGTACTTCTATTAGGAGTCTTATGAAAAACTTTAACCGAGGTTAGTTGATTTTGTAATCCGTTGATTTCTTGAAATATTTACCTTCTGGAAACAAAAAAGACATCACAACAATTCGTACCTGGTTTTTTTTCATCAACTTGACCGTTATCCATCGATTCAAGTATCTTACTACATAAATCTTGAAACTCACTGTCGGTCAGCGTGTATCTTTTCAAAACATCTATGATGTAATCTTCAGTCAGTGAATTGTATTGTTCTGCATCTGATAAAAAAATTGATGCGTCTTATTCTACTGGCGAGTCTCTCTAATTATGGAACCTAAACATTTGTGTGAAGACCTTTTTGCAAAAGATATTGCTAATTAAGTTCTTGAGAATTTTGCAAGAAAAATATGGGTGATTGAAAACTGCAAAGATAAATTGTTTTTAAAACCAATGTGCAAATTACACATATAATGTAATAAATCAACAGACCTTGCGCTAGTGGAGCCGTGGCCGAGTGGTTAAGGCGCTTAACCAGGTTTAAGAGGGTTCCGAGTTCGGATCCCATGCGAGGCTTTCGGTGAATTTCACCAATCACTATTAATTTTGCTCTAAAGTGTTTCCAGGAAGGTAGAACCGTTATTTAAAACAATTCATAACGAATTTAGCCATAACCATTCATAAAGAATTGAAAAGGGCTATCCTAGGAAAATAATCACATGAAGTGGTATTGTGACTTTCTAATCACCACAGATTGAATGGGTATTGAACCTACGACTACTCACTTGCCGGGAGATTGCTCTATCGACTTGGGATTACTAGGTGAAATTCCATTTCTTCGTAAGATCTAGGTATGCATTTGAGCAGTGTTCCTCCTTTGTTAAGAAAGATTGCCATGACATCGGATCATAGGCGTTGTCGACATAGCAATTGCCCGGCAAAAAAGAGTTCTCCATTCAATCCATTACCTATGAGGTAGTTAGAAGATCACATTATTGCAGAATATGTTGGTTCTTTATCTAATATACATTTACATCGAAATTTTCGCGAATTAACAATTTTTTCATTTTTCAGAAATGTACTGTCGAGTCTCTCTAATTACCTAAGAAATATGGCACGCTTGTGTTCAAATTGGATCTAATTCACACTTTAGTTTAAGTTTGACAGGATGAAACTGTCTTGGGGACTGAAATACCAAAAGAACTTACTAGAGAGCCGGACACTTCAAATGTTGCCGGGTTGAAACCATATTCCGTAATTTCTAAAGAAAACATAAAAAAGAGAAGGTACCTTTTAATAACAGATATCCAGCGACATTATAACAACAACTATTCAAATATTGTGCCTCTTTAATTCCTATATAAGATTCCTATGCTAAGATAGATATAAATATATCACAAAACGAACTACCATCTCATGTGAGTATTCCATAAGTTGTGACACTGAAAATTGCGGAGAATGCACAGCAGGAGTTTAACACGGAAACGACAGGCACTTGGAAAGGAGGCAAAACAGTTATTTTTTCTATCCGGTGTTTTTTTTGATTCCCGTTTCCGCACAACAAAGAATCTCCACCCGGTTGTTCATGGCTGTTACAGTCTACCATATGAAGAGTTTCTGAAACCCATAGAAAACACCATGTTTCTCATGTGTTATATTCTTTTGTCAACCCATGTAAATGTTATGAGCAACTTCATTATGCACTAACCACTACGTTGTGAACACCCCTTAATTCTGCAAGTCATCCAACGAATAACAACAAATTTGTGGGACAAGTTAGATGTGCCAGCGACATGGAGGAATTCACGCCTTAAAACCCTGTGGAAAGGAAAAGGTTTCAAAAATGGCCCGAGCAAGTACCGCGGATTGAGCATAGGATCAACCGTATGCAAACTCATCATCAGTATTATCCTTGACATGCGTCCGTGGTACGAGGCCCAACCCTCCGAGGAACAAAATGGCTTCAGAGCAAATCGTGGAACAATTGATGGAATATTCACCATTAAGCGTGTTCAGCAAATAACCAACAGAAAGAGACAACCGCTTTTCCTCCTTTTTATCGACCTCGTGGTTATTTATCATTGTTACTATTATTATTATTGTCAATCGAATATTCCTGTCTCCATAATAAAATATGGTTTTTTATACAGTGAAAGCGTATGAAAATAAAATATCTATACATAATGTTAGTTTAAAAAGTGAATAAAATAATTTTTGTAGAAATTAATATACTGGAGTCAAGATAATCAAAATATTAGAGAGTATAGAACAATAAACCGCAGTTAATAGCAGACTTAGGATTGGTAATATGGAATATATCCTTGGATTGAAGGATAAAAGTAACTGAGCTAATTGTCAAATATAATACTTGGAAGTTATAGCTAGCCCTTAATCGGATATTGAAAAATGAAGCAAAAGAAGAAAAAAACCAGTTCGACTCAGTTAGGGTTCGATTCCACTCATCACAAAACCAGTGTCTGATTGATATCTTGGAGAAAATATACGAAAATACATTTGTTACACTCAACGAGGCCAAAGCAACATTCACTACTACCTTCGGAGTACGTCAAGGAGGGTCAGAAAGCCCAATCTTATTTAACATTAATATTATCATACATTGACTACGCCATGCGTGCTTTCATGGATCGCTGCGAAGACACTGACATCAAGTTCTTCGAACACAAGTATAGGATTAACTGTCGAGCATTCTCCAGAGAAGATTGAGTAAAAATGCGTAACGATAATGTCAGATCCTGGGGCATTCTACGCTTCCCTAGTCCAGCTATGCTGATGATCTCGTTTTGTTCATGCTAACTTGCGAGGGACTCCAAAAAGCTACCGAGCTCCTTGGTGCTGTCTTCGAAAGTTTTGGACTTACCATCAATGAGAGCAAAACAGAGACAATGATTCTCAACTCAACAGAAACAACTGAATCGTTGATGACTTTTTGATCAACAAACCTGGAAAATGTGAACAATTCAAATATCTGGGGTCCAACATTGTTTCTGATCAACCTGGCACGGGCGAAAACGAAATAAACCATTGAATACAACTGGCACATAGAAAGTTTGCTGAAATGACTGAAACCTGAAACCTACTTCAGAATTTCCACATGAACAGCTTTGTACGTAGCAGGTTGACGTATTCATGCCAAAACTGGAGCCTTATCACACCTCAATACGACCCACTTGATGTTGCATATCGATCCTTCCTACGACGGATGGTCCGAAATGGATTCAAACAGGTCAATATCGACCAAGACTATCGGTATGTGATAAAAAATGCCCGACTGCACGAAATCTGCAACACTCAAGACGTAAGCTCGTTCGTGAAATCACAACAGTCTAAATATGCGTCGCATGTACTTAAAATGCCACTAGAACGATCCGTTAAACAACTCATGTTTAATGATAATAAATTTACAAGAAGAGGACGTTCTCTGAAGTCGCTACTCAACCAAGTTATCTCGAATAGAAAATATTTCTCAAAATAATTTTTGTACTCTTTCTATCGGTAGGAATTCTTAAATATTGACGATTAATATTTTATATACATCGATCAATTTATCCTAGAAACTAGGGAATTGTAAAATTTATGATAATAATGATAATGATGTAATGTCGAAAATATGCCTAAAATGGTAGCAGTAACTATGTCAAATCATAATTCAAGCAGATCTTTCACTTTCACTTGTTTCTTTCAAATGATTTCTTGGTGTAAATTATCTAAAAATACCGTCAAAGTGCCGAAATGTTTTTTGAGGGGACGAATATTTTGACCGACGAAAAAAAACATTATTGCTGAAGTCATTATCAATACTTTGTTTTGAACTCGTATTTCATTATTGACAACAATTTTAGCTCAGCAAAAAATACCTAGCAAATTGTTTGACGTTGTCATCGGTTAGCTGTAGAACAAATCCGTTGATGAAATATCCATCCAAACAATGCACAGGTCCTTTCAAGCAACGAACTTTCTACAAAAAAAGACAAAATATGTGAAAAACATTCTGGCTGGTTTTCTCAGAAATAGGAAAAGAGTAGACAGTTACCAAAATTACAAAACTAAATCTCACAGAACTGAATTATAGCTGAGTTTAAAGCAGTCAAAAATTGTAAAGTCAATTATGTAGGATTAGTCGTGTTCTGAATTAAGGGGGAGGGGACGAATTATCCCTCCCCGTGACATAACTTTAGAGTAAGACTTCGATGCACACTTGATACTTCCTTCTTTCAAACATGTAATATAAGGTTTCCGACTGAAAAATTATGGATAGTAATAGTGTCATCGTTAAAATCTTTTCAGGGACTTTAATGTTTGTTTGATGATGAGTCAAGATAAATGTTATAATTTTAAAGTTCATATGGATGGATTTTCTTTGAGAGTAATCTTTGAGAGTTTTAAAAAAATGTTGGACTAAAAGGACAAAAGACTTAACCCAACAAAAAATTTTAGCTTGGGTTTCATCTCAAATTGTGTTTTCAAAAATCTTCAATTTCGTCACTTTGGTCCAACAAAAATTTCACCGCAGGACAAATTATCAGATATTGTTCAGGGATTTTAACGCCAAAAAGTACACCATCTCATTTCATTCGTCAGAAAGTCGTAGAAACAGTAAAATATAGTCCACGCAAGATTCTATCCACGCAAGGTAATCTTGATAAATGGAACGCTATAGGGAGCGAGCAGAAATATACAAGGAAGGAAGAGAAAGTGTCCTATTTAAGGAAAGTCCTCCTGTTTTCTAGAAGTCATTCTCTAGAGGGAACCAAAACAGTGATCCCACTTAGCAAATTTTGTACCACGGTTTGTATGAAGCTCAACTTGCACAGCATCCCGCTTTTCTATCCGTTAAACCGTTTTGGGTTTTTCTTTGCCCCATACATAGTCTAGCGGCAGACATGCATAGGTCAGTAAATTGGAAGACTGGAAACTAAAAACATTAAACGTCGCATTAGCTTTGTGTATAATCTCCTCTATACCTTATCGGACAAAAAATGTCGGACAAAAAAAACGAGATTTTCCGGAGGTGACGAAAATGTCATCCGACGAAAAATTTGATTCACAAAAATGTTTTGTTACTGTAAAACATGATAGACACTATATTTTGTGTGATTTTTATCTAAGATCACGTTTTTGAAAAACTGAACTTTTGTTTTTGTCCGACGAAGAAATTGGTCCCACGAAAATTTTGCCCGACTTTTTTTGTCCGATTAAGTAGTCTAGCAGAATAGACAGACTACAGTAAATCTTCATTTGACTTGATTGATCGGCACAATCCTCTAAGGATCCTTGCACAGCAAATCATAAACGTTGAACCAGCACCACCTATTTTAGGTCAAGATTTGCAATTTTTGTCGTTTTTCTGCTACTGTCAGCGTTTTTTCCATCGCCCCTTAATTTGTCGTAAAAAGCTACACTGTGATGGAGAATCTTTTTGATTATTGAGACTCAAGTCAAAACATACACATATTGCTTGAAAAGAGCTGTTATCCTTCATTCTTAAGCACGCTATGTTTTCTTTTTTGGAATGTAAAATTAATAAAGAGACAATTTTTTACTTTCTCTTTCAGGCAAAAACGGCTTGAAATTCAATGATTGTTAGGTCATAAGATGGAGAGCTATAGATTATCTCATTCACGTTTTACTTTAAATACCAGAGATGGAGAGTAAATTGATTGGTCATGTGATTGGGAACATTACTTTTGCTTTTGCATATAAGGCAATAACGTGTAAATACAGTAAAAAGGGATCGGTCTATGCTACCTCTGATAAAACTTCGCTTATTCACGAAAGTTACTGATTCCGTTAGAAAAATCAAATAATGGAGAACAACGAACAGCCAACCGGATATAATTTTGATGTGGACGGAAAACTTCTAAAAGAACATGAATGCTCTATATGTCTACACTTAATCAAAAATGCTACGGAGTTGCCCTGTTATGATTTGATGTGTAGGGATTGCTTGATGTATTATGAAGAAAAAGAACTTGAAAGAAATGAGTAAGATATAATTTCGCACAATTTGTTTATATTTCAAAATTCTTACGGTTGAAAAAATTGTTGAATGACACTTTTTAATTTCTTTTCGTGATTTTTGGAAAGCTATCAATTTCAAAGAACTTATGAAACTTCATTGTGTTATTAGAGTGAACCCGTGCTTAACCTTTAAACTTACTAAATTCTGGAAAATAGAAGGTTATAAACTAGTTATGTGTGGTGTATTAGAAGTAAGCTTATCATAAGGTCTCCAAGAGTTATTTCAGGCCTTTAAATGCATAATGGTAATGGTTTTGCCAAATATGATTGTATACGTATTACGCCTTCTAAAGATAAATTGATAGCCCTACTTTCTTAGAAACTTCTTGAAGACGTCGCAGGAGCGGACGCAGGATTTTTTTGAGGTACCGCGTTTTTCTCAGATTATTCCTTCCAAATTTGAAATTGCGGCTCACGATAAATCTTAACCATAACCTAATATTTTGATCCACTCCTCACTAAATCGCACGCTCCGACCTATGGACGGTTGTGAATTAATGAGTTTTCCAGGACATTCTCTCCATCTTCTCATTTTCAAGGAGGATAAGGCAATTCCAGGAGTTTCAAGGATTTCCCAGAAGTAGTGGCTACCCTGTGGTTGAGATAATACTCATTGAAATAGTTTATTGTGTTTTAATTACGTTAAAACAAAGAATATGAATTGTTCTAAGATCTAGTACTTACAGGTATAAGCGAAATTAAATCCCCACCATATATAAATCTTGTGATCTGCGAAATTTTTCAATTTTCTTGAAATCATGTTGGGTATTTGGCAACATGATTTCAAGAAAAATTGAAAAATTTCGCAGATCACAAGATTTATATTTCGTGGGGATTTCATTTCGCTTATGCCTGCAATGCAAATTCCTCATAGAATTAAATTTCGCGGGATTTGGAACAAATAAAGTATGAGATTTACACACGTTGAATAGAAGTTAAAAACAATCAACTTAGTTTTATGAATTAAAGATTCATCAGTTTGGCCTTGTGATCTCTTTGATCGTCAATGAACGTAATCTTTGTTTCCCCATTGGACTTGCCTTACGGGAAGGGTTCGTGTAAAGATAATAAGCGACAAGGTATATTTACTTGTTAGTTGTTAATTAGAAATAAGCTGATTTCCAAAAGAATAATGTATAATAATTCATGTAAGATAATTTATGTTAGTTTCTCCTAGAACAGGCAACGAATAGTCTGGCCGAGATACATTTACTTATCATTTGACACGACTAGACATTGTCCTATGTACAAATTTCATATGAAAAAAACTGAATGTTTTGATTTTCAGCACATACTTTTTCAAATTTTGATACCTATATGCCTGTATTACAACGAGCATAAGATTGTCTAATTACAGACGTTAGCTATTGTGTGAAATAATTATCATGATTACGAGTCTTTTAGAATCCATTTATGTGAAACAAAGGATGAGGATAACTTGATATCCTGCTAGATAGGATTTAACCATTGGTACTAAACTTCTTATCTATAGACTGATCGACAGATTGATGAATACAAACCTTTACTTCACAATTCGTTGACGTTTCAATGATAATCTCTTGAATGTCATTAACACAATAATATGGATCTATGGTTTTTATTTTTTATCCTATCTATTGGTATTTCAACATGACCTGTGGCGAGGAATGCCATTAACAATATTAACGTCAGTAATTTAATTAGCACGGCAGGCTAATATCCTGTTTATGATCCCCAATTTTAATTGTTTTGCTTTGTGGCGTTAAATGCCTTGCATATAAAAAATAGTATCCTTAAATTATCGAAACAACATTTGCATTTATTATCTAACACAAAAAAATTATAAACACTAACGAAAATTGGAATGAAACAGCTACGTAATTCCTTTCATAATTCTCAATTGAACATTTTTAGATCAAGCAGGAAAGGCAAGAAAACATGCTCAGAATCCAGCCATATTTCCCTTTCTTACATCAGCTCTTCCCACAAGTTCTCTGCACAACGTGTTTATGAAAAAACGCGTCGTCCTCTTTCAGGAGGCCAAGTACAAATTGCACAACCAAACAGGTAGCAGAACTGAAATTTTCAGAATTAACTTACTACGATATGTCAGTGCTAGACAAAAGTTCGTAATTTTTTGAGAAGTTTTTGAGATATTTTAAATTTTATGTATTATGCATTATGTATTATGCAATTTGTACTTGACTTTTTCAGAAAACTTAAAAACTGACCCCTTTCTCTTAAGATTGAGCAATAAATAATTTTTTGAAGACATTATCTCTCCACGTAAAATATCACAAGAGTGCTTTAAAGCCCAACGGACCACCTATAACATCCACTTAGCTTTCTGAATGATAACATGAATGTGGATGACATATTGCACTTGATAAGAATTGTTTTCCACCAATTCAATGTTTCTGATTCCGTGGTCTCCTTGAGTCTTTATATAACATATAGCAAATATTTTTGTCTCAAAAGTTATAGAACGTGTTGTTTTAATCAAAGTAGTACCTACTAAACTTTCATTTTCAATGTTGTAACTATTTCCATTTTAGTTAACTATGTAAAACAATTCTCTTCTTAGATTATATGTAATGTTTTTAAATAGATAAATGGAATATAATTCATTACGTAATTTTATTTTTAAAAAAACTTTGTTTTTAATTCGTATAAAAGGGATAAAAATTCCAAAAAAGCAGCGAAAAGGATTAGGGTTATGAATGTTTGTGTACTTTCGATATCGAAAAATAAAGTTTTTCAATTCTGATTTGATATTCTGATAGCCAAAAGAATTTCCCAATAACGTTTTACCATCAGTTTCGCAAAATTCAGTTTTCTTTTTAAACCCTAACATTTGACTCCTCATTTGAAAAAAAGCTTTTTGGTATGGGAATGCGTCTTAAATTCGTATTTCAGAGAGGATAAGTACTAATGAACAAATACAAATTCTAAAACAAATACACAATAATTCTAATTGTGTTAAACTAAATTATTAAAGAAATGATGTAATTTCACGTCAGGAATTGATTTTTTTTGGAAAACTGATGGTAAATTGTTAGTGGGAAATTCTTTTGTCTAATAGAATGTTAAGTCAGAATTGAAAAATCTTTTTTAGCTTCGGAGATAGAGCTCTTCAAAGTCAACCCATAAAATCAAAATTTTCAAAAAATGTTGAAATATTTGATGACGTCATCACCTCATTATGACGTCATTGTAATAAAACATGCTTATCCATCTTAATTTTTAGAAAATAGTTAACATGACAGGCGCGGATACAGAGGGGTGGCAAAATTTCAGGAGAAGAATGATGGGTCGTTAAAAAGTAATTATCTTGTAAAAATTGATAATACATAATGACATTTTTACGATTTGTCACTCTCCTTCTGAAATTTTGCTACCCCTCCGTATCCGCCCCTGAATGGTGCTACCTCCATACAAAAAATCAGATTTATATCATTCTTCAATCTCGAGATATCCGCAAAAACGAGGAGGCGCAAAAAGACCCCCCTGGCCATAGAAATTTCACACGTGGGCCCATCAGAGAGAGGGTTATGTGGTAGGGTTGAGACCCATCGCAAGAGTGTCAACCCAAAATTTTTATTTTATTTGCGCTTAATGATTGATATGGCCACTTTTCAAGGTGTATCTGAAGATTTTAGATTATTTTTCAATTTTTCTAAATCTCCCCCCTACCTGTACCTAACAAAAAAAACACAACATTTGAAATGCCTAGCATAAAGCTAATTATTTCTAAAATAACTTAATTTCAATTCACGAAAACTAAAGTAGTTTTTTCTTTTTTCTTAGACACAGATACCAAGTTTTGATTAGAAAGTCCTAAAACTTTTTGAATTGCTCAATTTTATATACGTTTTTTATAATCATATAAGGTCTATATACGAAGGCTGAGCTTTGAGTCTGAATATTATGCAGCCTCAGGATTCTTGAAGTAACTTAATAAACGAAATGAAAGGGCTTTGCTTTAGAAACTATTCAAGTGTATAATCTTTAGGGTGTGTATGTATAAAGATAATTATGAATCTCAAGATAAGTAGGGCGCTCATAATTCCATTATGCTCATGAAAACTTGTATATAAAAAAGACAACAAAATCATAAACACTGAACTGGTGGATGAAACTACATAGATATGAAAATAATTCTCATCAAATGCAATGTCATTTTGCCATTCGCAAAGTCAAGTGAACGTGTTGTAGGTGGTTGTGGAACATAGGTTGGGCTTTTAAAACACTCTAGTAATACATGGAGAGATAAAAAGTTTTCAAGAAATTGAATATATCCACTGCCTATACAATGCTCAATCTTAAGAGAAGGGGTGAGTTTTTAGGGGGTCTAAACGTTCACAACCAAATAAATGTAAGCAATGAGTGGCAATGAATGAAAATTTTCGCTGAAATCTTACAAACATAAAAAAGAAATGCATATAGTAATAAAAATATTTCTAAATAAATAAAAAAATTTAAATCAAGGAGACAATTTAAACCTCGCGTAGCTTCAAAGAACCAATTTAACCAGACTAAAGACATATGCTGGAAGACAGACAAGTAATGCGTCTTGTGTTGTGCACTACAGTTTGTCTACTCTGATGACAGCTTCTGTAAATCACCTGGAAAAAAAAACGACCACGTGGCGAGCAAAACACGGAAACGACGACTAACAGTTTAGAAATTAAAAAACTATTGTATACATTTTATCGACTGATCAAATCAAAGAAAGCTCTCTTTACATCAAAACCAGTTTGCTTGAAAATTTAGTGGTACTGGAAACGCAGCACTTCCAACCCCTTGGGTCCGCCCCTGGACGTCTTTAAATTATTTGAGTGCCTTTAGAATTAACTTTTTTAATACCTAAAGACTGTCTGATTTTCTGGGACATGCTAGGTAATTACCTCGCTCTACTTGTTAATAGCGATGCTAGTTGTTTACACCTGTTTCTATCAGATAAAAATAATATCTAGACGACTATTGCTATTTTTGCTAAGATGGAAAGATTTAACTATATGAAGAAAATTTGGATTCCATAGATTATCTTCGGAAATTACGCACTCAAAGTACTTAACATGACAAAGTTCAGTACAGATGGCGCAAGGTTCCAGTTTCCAAATTTTCCAATAGTCCCCGTTATCTTTGGATTTCACATCTACAACTGACCTATACCTGATTGCTAAACATATTTATTACTTATTATTACCGGTGGTACATTTCGGTCTTACATTAGAACTTTACTATTAATGCTTTATTTTTAGGAATGCGGACTTTCGTTGTCCTCTCTGCCGAACAGTTTATGACAGAAGACAGGTCAGTTTAAATATATTGATTGCAAAAAATAAAAATGTATAACATACAAATCAGATGCAAGATATGAAACGCTTCGCATAATAATATATTCAAATAAGATAGTTGGCTTTTTGTCATTATTTTTCAATCGCTTTTACAGAAAAAAGAAGTTAGATCAACTGATAAAACGATCCGACAATCGTTAGAAGTCAAATGCAAAAACTGGAAAAACGGGTGTGATTGGATTGGCTGTATATCTAATTATGAGGTAAATTACTTGATAGGTATAATGTTACCAACTTACGAGATCTTATCCTATATATTACCAACTACCTATATATATGACATTAAAATTGCTATACATGTAGAACAACGAAGGGTTCGAAAGGCTTCAAATGGCAGAAAGCTTAGAACCTGTTAAGAGTTCAACCTGTTAAGACTTCAAAATGATGTTTTTATGTTTTGTGAAGTTCAATGCTTCCAACCCTGTTTTGCTATCATAAGAACAATGGAGAGCCAAATGTATGCCAACCGACAACAGTTTAACAGAAAATGCCACACTGCAGAATCAGATAACACCATATCTATCTTTCTTCTTTTCTAAGGATCATCACATCAACGTATGTGAGTTTCTGATGGTAAAATGTCCGAATGATGGCTGCAAGGAACTAATACAAAGAAGACTAATTCAAACACACCAAAAGTCTTGTGTATATCGGATTGTACCTTGTACTTATTGTGAAGCAGCCTTTCCGATTTGTTGGCTTCAGGTAATTCACTTTTATAGTAATATAACATTAAAAACTTATTTTTTAGGTTGCGCCTGTTTGTGATAGTTAAACCTAAGTTCTCTCGTTTGATCGTGTACAAATACAGCATGTAATGTTTTTATCAAGCCCAAGTAACGAAAACGAGGGAGTCATGCTCAAGAATAGTGCGTGGGTTATTAGTTTTTTTTTGGTAATAAAAATTAACATAAGTAGCAAAGACCATATTTGGTGGATTTAATATTCAGAAAAGTTATTTCAAGCATTAAACTCTGTTTCAGACATTTTTGGGTGACAAATTTATGATAATTAAGACATTTACCAGAAAGTTATGATTTATTATGAAACTAAATTTGGTTTTTTGTACATCAATTTCACTTAGGTAATGATTCTTATACTCCCCTTATGTGCAACCCGTGCTTGTCAGCTACAATTAATAATAATATAGCTTCTATATTGTACTGCATGCTTTAATTCGTGATCTTTATGATTTAAAAGTGAAATATTTTACTATGAAGTGATCACATCTTTCGTGATATGGGTACGAAACAAAAGCAGCCAACAAAACATTTTTGCAAAATATCTGCTCGAAAGACATATTATTCTTAAAAATATATAAAACTATTTGCTAGAAAGTTTTCAGTTTCGCAGAAAATATCGACTTCAGATATCGACTTCCAGATTATTTTTGGCTTTCCTGGAAAAAAAGAACAAATATTTGTGTTTTGATCTCCTGTTCATTATTGTGTTTGGTATAAAATTTTAGTGTTCTTGGAAATACGTAATTTGAGACGATTTGATGCTTGTTAAAAGTCTTCTTTGATTTTATGGATAAATGTAGGAGACCTAATTATTTTCAAATAGATAATTCGATTTTAATTTTAATATAGGAACATCACGAATCATGTCCTTCGTACCCTGTTTCTTGTCACAACTTGGGTTGTAAAGAATTAGTTCAACGAAAACAGGTATGTCAATGGATTGGTATGTCATTTGGAACCAATAATAGGTGATTGGTTATGAAAAAGATCAAATGTTCACTCTATTTTCAAATTTAAGTAAAAAGTTTTACTGTACCATCGTTATAGATAGATCCGTTATGACGTATATTGTTTATATGTTTATATTTTGGATGGAAGGTAAGAGGTGCTATTTAATTACAAAAGGTAATCAAGACGAAGTTGCCTACCATTTTTGCAAGTTTGGTATCGAGATGTAAATAGATCTCTAAGTGTAAATAGAGCCACAAGTCAAATAAACGATGGGACCCGACTATAATCTTTACATCTGAAACTTTTAAGATGCTTAGATTTTTCGAGGAAAGTAACTATTTGCTAATATTAGAATCATTAGCACACGTTTTGAGAATTTAGTGTCTCTTTCGGACTTATTCTTTGCCAATTTTACAAAGTTGTCTAAAGAAAGGGAATAATTATCGATCATTGTGTAATTTTTTCGCGCAGTGCAACTAACTACACTACTTTCATTACACAGATGGACGAACATTGCAATAATGAATGTCACCACCAAGTCGTTCCATGTCTTTATCATGAAGTTGGTTGTAATGTTCAGGTAAACTTTAGTTCGCTAGAAAGCGTGGATATAATTGTAAGTTTTTTAGCAAAGCTTTTTCCATTTTGAGAATCATCTTGAAACACTAGATTTAGACTAAACGTTTTGTTATAAGAACAAACCATATACGAATTTAAGGCTTCAAATGCAAAAAAGTTTAGAATTTGTTAAGAGTATTTGAAGGTTTCAAAAGTCTATTTTCTCATTAAAATAGTTAAGTTCGATGGTTTCCACCTAATTTTTGCTATATATAATAATTAAGAACATTTTTTAACTTAAAATCTGAAAAACTAAGAACGTTCGAAGGCCTCCTTTGAGTTTGATGTTTTTATTAAAAAATGTGTAGAATGTTGGCAGAGCAAAAGTTGTTATGAAGCATTGGAATCATCTATCTACCCAAATACCAAACCGTAGTTAATTTTGTCTCATTTGGAAGGTTTCAACGTCTACGAAACGCGAATAACTAAGTGTTAAATGAGACATTGTAATAGTCTGTTATATTAAAATTCTGAGTATTCTTGGGGCTACTTTAATAGCTTACTTTCACATGATTATTTGCTAATAAACATATTACACTTCCTCGTGAAATTGAATTTGGCTTTTTATTGGGAACATCAACATTTTGCAAAAATCCTTCGCTATAAAGCAACAATAAGCAAGTACAGTATAAGCAAATTTAATTTCACATCTATCTATCGAAAAGAAATGATGTTCTCTCTGTTTATTATAGCTACCACGCGATGCATTGACAAACCACAACCAAGAAACAATGCAACATCATTCATTTCTTCTCTTGAAAAGCCATGTAGAACTTTCCAAAAAGAATGACGACTTAGAAAAGAAGTTACAGAAATCAAATGAAATCATTGAACAACTGCAAGAAACAGTTATTAAGCAAGAAGAATCTATTGGAAGGCAACAAGCAGAAATAACATGTTTACAAATTGATGTCAAGAAACAAGAAGAACTGATCAAAAGTAATGCCTGTGAAGTTGAGAATGGTGAAAAGGACGTGAAAGAAAAATTAACAAATCTAGAAACATTTGCTCGAAAAACTTCTCATCTTTTTGAAACAATCAGTGAAAAAAAATGTGTTGAGATATTCAACATGCAAACACTTCATCAAAAAGATTACGATGACAATCCGATAGTAAAAAATTTCAATACTCAAGTTAAGGAAAAAGAAGATGAAGAAACCAAATGCGATTTTTTGAAGTCTTTAAGTAACGTTGTGAAAAATTATTCCCAAGTGTACTTTCCAGCAACGTTTCAAAACCGGTTAGAAAGATTGTCTGTGAAAATGGAAAAATATCTTATCCGTGGTCATCTTAATGAGTATTATGTAAAAACTAATTCATATAAATGCACGAGCATTTGCTTCAAGATTTACAAAACATCCTTTTCTTATGATAAGGAGATAGAGAAAAACGCAAAATGGAATAATCATTCAATGTTTTTAGCGTCTTACTATGATTATCATGAATTTTGTTATTATGTGGCACTTTGTGAAGGTGGTAGTGAAATCAAAAATGTGAAGCTGTTACACAGCAGGGATGAAAAGCAAAACAAGAAATTGAAATTGAATGTCAGAACATGGATTGACTGGGAGGAATACAGTAAAAACGAATTTTTCATATTTATCATCATGATATGATGATAAAAATGTGTCGAATAGACTTTGCCGTAGCGTTTTTTATATTTTCTATCCTAAACTACCTTATTTGTTTTACCGCCTTAGGTAGTTTTAAGTCTTTTATGTTTGAAAACGTTCTTGAAAATATTGGTAAATTTTTAAACAGTTTGAAAGAGCTGTTTCATATGTTCATATTTTAATCAGACCTTAGGGAAATATAATGAAATGTTTTTATGACTCTGTTAGTGTTTATATTTGTTTGGAATGAAATGAAAATTAATTAATTTGACTGTCACTACAGATTGAATCTATTTTTTTAATTTCTGAAATTAATAGCGAATTTCTATTTCTGTCAGACAGTTTGTATAAAAAATGTTCTTTTCAACGAAAAATGTTTCTCTAATCCATTAAGAGAACAAATGCTCACTTTTTCATTTTCGTCCAAGCATTTTTGATAATAATTTATGATAATCTTTTCCGACATGAGATTTATTATTTTCAAAGAACTACAGAAAATTTAACGCTTTCGAGTTCAACTCGGAACAAAGTGGAACTGTGGCCGAGCGTGTAAGGCGCTGAGCTTAGAACTCTTGGGTCACGAGCTCGACGCCCGCACAAAGCTTTCGGTGGTGACAATTACTTCACCGTAAATTCCAAAAGGTTCCCTGTAGGTGTTTCGCCGAAAGGCAGCACTCTCATTAATAGCAGTTCAAAGAGAACTAAAGAGGTTATCCTGGGTAAATAGATTCAAATAATAATATAATAATATTAATTCCAAGTTGGGGATTTTGCTGCACAATAGACCCTTCCCGAGCTCCATGAAATTTTCAAACTACTTGGTTATACCATAAATAGAATAGAAGTTATTGCACTTTCGTTTCCAGTAAAACTCTCTTACAACAAGCCTCGTTTTCATGAAAACACAAAATTTTGTCGCCGTAAATCTAAGCAACAAAAAGATTGTTTACTATCAAATTTTGACTTTTGCCTCACTTTAGCATACTCTTTCGACCAATATTAAAGTGTTGATGAATTTTTCATTTTAAATATTGAGATGATGTCATAACTTGCGCAATCGAACTCGGGAAACGTCGATTAAGTTCAATTTCAAGTTCAAAATAGTTAAAAGCCTCGTGACGCGCGCGAACTTAACATAAACCTGAAAATTCAAAACATGGGAGAGTTGGATTAGTCTTGAGATGACATTGAGAAATCCAACCAAACTTCCAAGCTATTCGAGACAGCAAATATATCATTTATTGGCCCAAATTATCGTTCTAACTTTTGACCAGACCATCTTGATTTCATAAATGTTGTTTCACCTATACACTCTAAGACGGTCTAAAACAGCGCAAGTCATGCAACTAAAAATTGCAAAACACAAATCAAGATCAAAGAAATTCTATAGTATACTTGGAAATCGTTAATCATACTTAATTCTTTGACTTTGATTTTGTTAAAGTTTAATTTATTTTCATTGAATGGCATTTTCACTTTGGTTGCACTTTCAGGTTTTCTTTTTTGAGAAAACCGTTTCTCGTTTAGCTACAAACAAAAGATAAAAAAAAATAGAAAACAAAACGAAAATAATGACTTTCCAATAGGTTTTAACGTTAAAAAATTGGCCCCATACGCCCTACATTTAACACTGAAAGTCTTATGGTAGTGGAATGAATCCGAAAATTTCGTAATTTAAAGTATAGAAGCTAAAACAATTGTGCCACGGCTCTATTACAATGATGGATAGAAGACACCTCACATTTTTCATTTTTTCAAGATAAATCGAAGGGATGATAAAAAAATGAGATTCATTTTGCCTGATTTATATCTAATATCTTGCTCCACATTTTGCTTTTTCTGCAAAAGATTAATCCCTAAACTTGAACAAAACCCAATTTTCAAACACACTTGTTGTTCACTTCTTCAGTACACCTTAAGTCAAATCACTCTGCTAATTTCTTTAGATTGGGACTGAAAATAGCTATACAGTGTCACAAAGAACAAAGTAATCCATTAATCTTCAAAAAATCCGTAGACTTTCTATACTCCAGACTTAATAGTTCGAATGTTCGCTTTGTCCCTTCAACTAAAATACTCTCTCTTGTGTGAATTCTCTCAAGCTGAAATCTTTGTATCCTATTTGAGCGTTCGAATTAAAAAGAATCAATGTTGGCACATATACTTACTTATGTAAATCGTCCATTTTTTATTAATAACACGATCTTCAAACTCAGTAATGCACCATGAATAAAATTTGCTAACTCAGAAGTCTGAAAAACTGTGTCTGTATAGTCTATTTTTTTGAGTCCCCCTGAAGACAAAATAATGAAAGAAATAAAATTAGACAATCATAGCAAACATATTTTTACCTGTATTCTTAAATTAGCAAATACATCTTTGTTATCGCCTTGGACAAAAGCTGTAAAAAAATAAGGAAAATGTAACAAATAAAATATTTTCAATTCAGTAACTCTGCTACAGGGAAGTTAAAATAACACCAATAAAGCAAGAAACCTTGCGAAGTGTCTGGCATCAATATTTTACTGTGGTGATTTTAAAATTGTCTAAGGCACAATTGTCTATCAAACTGATTCAATTTCTGATTTTTTTAGTCTAGACAGGTTAAGGCTTGGCGTTGGTCAGAAATCGGGTGAATTAGGTCTTATTTTCTGTTGATGTTAGCACTTTGACATAAAAGCAAAGTGACATGAAAGTAGCTGCAACGAACTGGTGTTATCTAGTACTATCAGAAAATGGCAGGGTTTGGCATAAGTATTTCAGAGTGCTGAAATCAGCAGAAAATAGGGTAAATGTACCTCAAAAGCTAATATTGAGCACCAAACAGTCCAAATTTCATTAATGATGCCATTTTTCACACCTACTTTTTATGCTCCATTTAGATCTAATTAATCAGTCAGACTTTTGGAATTTGAATCTACAAAATTTCATTTTCACGGGGCACCCATTGACAAAAGACCTACTAACTAGAAATTGGCAACCTATTTTTCATAAGAACTCACTATTCCATAATCCACAATGTGCGAGGGTTCCAAATTGTTGAGTTTACCCAGTAATCTTGGGTTAAAATAACATGTCTATCTATTGTCATTTTGAGTTTTGGCTCCCTGACTAGCTTCTTTCCCATACTCAATGGGAAGAATTAAGTAAGTAACAGTTATTTATCTTAGAAAAAACAATAGCGATAAAGTGACAAAAGTATTGACAATGATATGGAAGGAGACCTTCTCAATAGCATGAGCTAAACTTAGAGAAGGCCACCTTAGAGAATACAAATAATAAAAGAAAAATGAAATTGAATTGGATAGAAAAATTGGTGTAAGCATAATAGTGAACAGTTTAAATATTAAAAATTTCTAGTTGTTGAGTTGCAATAGCTTTAAGTTTAGCGTGACTAATAAATACCAGTAAGATTGGTATTTGGAAAATTACAACTATTCCACTGTAAAATCGAAGTTCTACAGAGTTTTAGAAAAAGAATATGACCTAAATGTTTGTGTGCATACTGATTGCACTTGAAGTAGTGCCGTAGTGTTACATCTTGATTAGAGTGTGAGATCTTATGGAACACAAATGTATACAATGTGGCATGGGGTAACTGTGAATTCAAGAAAACATGAACAAATAGGATGTTAAGGACTTCAACAAGGTCAAAGAAATTCAAGATTCTGAGATAAGCAAATATAAATGACGAAGGGAACAAGGTTCACTAAATTTTATCAATCTTACTGCTTTTTTTTGGAGAGTTTGAACTCTGCGAGTTGTTGTGTTGTCACAAAGACCCCAAGCTTACAGGCGTATCTCATGTGATAGTTAAAAGTAGCACGGTAGATGTGAATGCAAGATTTAAAAGGTAGATAATGATGAATCTTAGAAAGCGATCCATAAACTCTTTGATTTTATTTAAATTTCTAGGAAAAGGAGACACAGGATGCAGAAAAACAAAGACGTAAAAAAGAATCAACAGCCAAATATGAAAAGTGGTTACTAGACAAAGAACGTTTAGCACTGGAGAAGGAAATGCAAGAGTTCAAGAACAAACGCAAAGTTTCAACTCCCAAATCTAGAAAAACAAGCACGATGAAAAAGACTTGATGTTGCATTGTTATGTAAATGTCGAAGTACAATTTTGAAATTGCTCCATGAGGAAAATGGAAGATGGAAAATGCTTCTTTTAGAGAATTATCGCACGAGCTTACCCCTGTTAGCAAAACTTTTGCTGGATGGAACGTGACTCAACTTAATGAGTATGTTCTGTAGGAGACGTCGAGAAATTGTTCAGTGAAAATCAGTCAAATTTGATCACTTGACGGTACATTGAGTTCATGAAATACTACCCAAATTCAAACGTACTTCTATTAGGAGTCTTATGAAAAACTATAACTGAGATTGGTAGATTTTTTAATCCGTTGATTTCTTGAAATATTTACCTTCTGGAAATAAAAAAGACAGCATAACAATTCATACCTGGTTTTTATTCATCAACTTGTACCGTTATCCATCGATTGAAGTATCTAAATACATAAATCTTGAAACTCACTGTCGGTCAGCGTGTATCTTTTCAAAACATCTATGATGTAATCTTCAGTCAATGAATTGTATTGCTCTGCATCTGATAAAAAATCGTTGCGTCTTATTCTACTGGCGAGTCTCTCTAATTATGAAACTTAAACATTTGTGTGAAGAGCTTGTTGCAAAAGATATTGCAAATAAAGTTCTTGAGAATTTTTCAAGAGAAATATGGGTGATTGAAAACTGCAAAGATAAATTATTTTTAAAACCAATGTGCAAATTACACATATAATGTAATGAATCAACACACCCTGCGCTAGTGGAGCCGTGGCTGAGTGGTTAGGGCGCTGGTCGTCTGGATGGAGGTTCCGAGCTCCAATCCCGGCGAGGCTTTGGGTAAATCCCTCAAATCACTTTTGATTCAGCTATAAGGTTTTTCCAGGCAGGTAAAACCCTCACTGATAACAATTCATGAAGACTTGAAAGGGGCTATCCTGGGAAAATAATCACAAGTAATAGTGTGACTTTCTAATCACTACACAGGTAACAGATTGAATAGGTATTGAACTCATAACCTCTCACTTGCCGGAAGATTGATTATATCTTAGGATTCAGGTATGCATTTGAGCAGTCCTTTATTAAGAATAATTGCAATGACATCGGATCGATAGCCCAGTCGACATAGCAATTGTCTGGCAAGCGAGAGTTCATGGGTTCATTCTCCACTAAATCCGATAATTTTTAGGTAGTTGGAAGATCACATTATTGCAGGATCTGTTAGTTCTTTATCTAATGTACATTTTTGTCAAAATTTTTGCGAATTAACAATTTTTTTTATTTTTTAGAAATGTACCGTTGAGTCTCTCTAATTACCTAAGAAATCTGGCACGCTTGTGTGTTCTAACTGAATATGATTCACACTTTAGTCTTGTGGACTGAAATACCAAATAAACTTACTAGAGATTGGCAAGAAGCCGGATACTTCAAATGTTGCTGGGTTGAAACCATATTCCGTAATTTCTAAAGAAAACATAAAAAAGAGAAGGTAAAGTTTAATAACAGATATCCGGCGACATCATAACAGCAACTATTCAAATATTGTGCCTCTTTCATTCTTATATAAGCTAGATATAAACATATAAAAAACGAACCATAATATGTGAGTATTTTATAGTCTATATTAGACAACTAAGTTGAAGAGAATGCACGGCAGGATATTAACACGGAAACGACAGGCACTCGGAAAGGCATAAAACAGTTATTTTTTCCTTCCAGTGTCGTTTTTGTAATTCCCGACTCTTCCCGATTCCGATTTTTCTTCTAACAACGTTGGCTTAATTTCCTCTCGCTCTCGAGTGAAATAAAACTGCAAAATATTCGACTTTTCCGCGCTGAAAATTGAACGCTGTTTGCCTTTAGCAAATGACAGGAAAGTCGAAGCTAAAAGTTTATTGGATAATCTTGTATTGTTATCAAAACAATAGCCCTTTTGTAGTCGACGGAAATCATGATGACAAAACTTGAGAAAAATAATTCTTTGCACAAATTTACTCAAATTGGAAAATTCCACCCAATGGAAACTTGCCTATAAACTTATGGCAAACAAATTGACTTAAAATTCCTTAAACAAAACAAAACCTGCACATGGTTTCTTGGGAAAGATGTACATGGTAACATAGTAACCAGCCTCTTTCTCATGTGCTATATTCTTTTGTCTTCCCATGTAAATGTTTTGAACGACTTCGTTATCCACTAGCCATGATGTAATGCCAAAAATATGCCTAAAATGGTAGCAGTAACTATGACAAATGGAACGCTAAAGGGAGCGAGCAGTAATATACACGGAGGGAGGAG
>JAUBWS010080421.1:0-12638 GCA_032270445.1 Darlingtonia californica
GTTCTATAGTCTCCTGGAAATTTTTTAGGTGTTCTAGTGACATCATGTGTCTGCTGGATTTTTTGTCAAGATGGCCTCCTGGAAAAAAAGAACAGATATTTTGAATTTTGGGGTCGTTGGATGCTTCTGACAATAAAGTAAAAAACACCAAGACACTTTGTTAAACCGCGATAATACCAAGGATGGTTAAGTCAAATTCTATCATTCTCAGGATATTTTAGATTTGAAAAGCCCAGAGTAAATGAGGTTAGGCTGGTACATCGAAATGCGGCGTAAATTTTAGAACCTTTTTACACGAAATTCGTGGATCTTTAAAGTTGAGTTTGGTAAAACTTGTGAATTTGGTAAAACTTGTGAACTTATTTAAGTTTTGCAAAGAACTCCAGCAATTTGAAAAAGATTCATTATGGCACAGGTTTTGCATTTTGATTCGCAGGATCCGGAGGATCCTTAAGAAAGGATTTAAATGAAATCCTTTTGTTTCTACTATTTTTTTGTCCTGTGGATGTAAACACGGATGCTCAGGATCTGTATAATATTCTCAAGTATCATACGTTTATTGCTTGGATCCTCGCGCGGATCGGCAGGATCCTTATAACGTACTGACTTCGAATATTTTTGACGTTAGATTTCTTTGCAATGTCTTTTTTTTTTTTTAAGTCAATGTACTATTCATTGTAACTACATTGTACCAAAATATATGGCCAGGGCTAGGATAGTAATAGAAACTAGAATATAATAATAATAGAAACTAAGGATAGGGGTAGGGTTTAGGTTAGGTTTAGAGGTTGGATTACATATGAATAGAATAGGCTTATGAATAGGTTCAGGTTTAAAGTTAGAGTTTGGATTAGCTTTAGGGGTCAATTTAGGGCCTTTTGTTTCAGCCATCCAGACGACATATCTCCATCCAAAAAGGTGTTCAACTTTCCCTTACTGAGACAAACATGTTTTGATCGTCTAGGATGGCTTTGCTCCACTTACTAGTTCATTTCTGTAATTTCTTACTTTCCTTGATTCACGGGCAAACGAGTCAATACTTTAACTTTTATTTGCAATGCAATGTTAGCATAGTGAGCGGTGATACGAAACAACAAACATGGCAAACGTAGCAGCAAATGTCTCGTTCCAAGTCACGTAACAAAGTTCGAAAACTTTCAGATGGCGTACGACCGTCTAAACCATCCGAAAAATTTGTCAGACGGTTTAAACGGCCTCTGAACCGTCTGAGATGGCTGAAATAAATACAAATGGTCAAATTTTAATGTAGGTAAGTCGTCCAGACAGCTAAAATCAATAAGCGCTTAGGTTTAGAGATTTAGGGTTAAGAAATAGGGGTAGGTCTAGGATGAGGGATATTTTTAGGGTTAGGTTTAAGGTTAGATTTAGGGATAGGTTTAGAGTGCGGGATAGGGATAGTTTTAGGGTTCTGGAGAGGTTTAAGGTTTGGAATGTTGGGGAAGAGTAGGTTTAGGGCTAGGATAAGAGATCATAATTTCAAGAATAAGAGAAATAAACTCAAGGATCTTCAGGATCCGCAGAATCATATTTTCAAGGATAAAGGAGACAAACTAATAACATCCTCAGGATTCTCAGGATCCGCATATCATATTTTTAAGAATAGGAAAAGCAACTCCAGGATTTTTGAATAACATCCTACAGGATCAGTAAGAATACAAGAGATAAATAAAAATATTGTAGAAAATAAAAAGACTAACTCTATAGTCCGCAGGATCATGCGGATTAAATCGCAAGACATGTGTTGTATTCAAGTCCCACAATTAAGTCTCACTTAACTTTAAAAGGATATTCCAAAATTGGCATGTTAGATTCTCACCAAAAATGCCAATTACTCAATGCACTGAAAATATTTCTAGCAAATTTGTGTAGTGTAATCGATAGTTTTACGTCATCAGGGGCTTCCATCCATTAAGGTTGGTCCTTCTGCCCCTCGGACGCACTGCCACTTCGCGATAACCTGTGAGATTAATAGTGAGAGGTCACTTCACCATAGACGTCCCAATGGCCGGTTCGAACCCACAACCATCGGATCAAGAGTCCGACGCCTTAACCACTGAGCCACTGCTTCAATTTGATTTCCTTAATGCTGTTGCTTCGGAGTCTATAATACAGAAGCTAAAATTATTGATTGATGAGCTAAGAATCATCGCCTTCTGTGATTTCTCTACCATTTTTAGCTTCTCTTAACTTCACTTAGGCGTATTAATCTAAATTTTAGACTTAGTCTCTGGATGTGGTAAAAAGACCCGTTTTAGTGCGGAAAAGTCATGCGTGTTAAAACATTTACAAAATTTACAAAAGTTTTGAATAAACTTTGGTGAATGAAGAACTCCAATACATTTTGTAAGAAAAGCCTTTGTGATTTATTGTTTTTCGTAAAACGTTGATAATTCGATGTCAGCTAACTTTTTTCACCATTTTGACTGTGCTTGCATTTGTTAGTACATAACCACTAAAGTTGCTACAGTTGGTAGATACGGTAGTTTCTACTATAAAAGCATATTTGAAGATTTCAACTCATAAGAATCTTTCTTCAAGTTTAGCCGTTTTAAAAAAATACGGGTGATATTTTTACTTTGACGGCGCCAAAGCTTTCCTTGAATAAATCGGTTTGAAAAATGATTAAATAGTTTCTAATAGTCTTTTATTTCGCTCTAGAACTTGGCATGCGTCTCCTTGTCCAATGGTTACAGTAAACTTACTTTACAAATAGGCTCTAAATCTATCCCTAAAGCTAATCTAAAATCTCCCACTAAACCTATTTCTGATCCTGAACCTAACCTATAGTCAACTATAAAGATAGGTTAAATAGACGGGTTAGGTGCACATAGGAGTTAACCTCTGTTTTTAAATGGGTTGGGTGGAAAAATTCATCAGGAATTGATCTTAGATATTCCAATATAGTGAGTTACAGTTTCACTTCAGTCCACAGTTTAGCTGTTTTTTTTCTCCCTAAGGTTTCAGTTGAATGAATGATGTGAATGAATGATGTGACTAATTATCCAGGAGAGCCTCTTTATTCTTAATGTACTGCTATCAGTGAGAGTCTTGCCTTCCTGGAACCTCAGGGGCACCTGCACTATTAACAGTGATTGACAAGCTTCACTACCGAGAGCCTTTCAAGGGAGTCGAACTGGGGTTCAACGCCTTAACCACTAAGCCACGGCGCCTTTGGCAATGTGCAGTAAGTCCCTCAGGATGATAAGAATGTAGGAAAACTATGGTGCAAATTGGTTGGTTTTTCCTTTAAATTTCAGTATTTAAAATGTTGTAAGTCGAAGAGAAGGCAAATCTACCTTTATCCCCTCCCATGAAGAAAAGAATTAAATATACTATTGTTAAATTTTGAGAAATTCTCGTTTGGGAAAAGATAAGGAAAATACTATTTAAACAGGTAAAAAAATCATATAAAAATAAAATTCTTTTGTGTTTAGTCAATATTTATTTTTTTGCAACATCAAAGTAATGAAAAAGTACATTACAGTACTACGCAAGGGCCATCACTGAATTGTGTAACACCAGTGTAACAGGCTTTATGTAATAAATGACATTCATTGGAATACGTGATTCCATCATCACCACAAACTGGTTTGTAATACGGACAGTACAATTCCGGACAGATCTTTTTGTATTTTAAATTTCTTCGCTTGCGTCCAACAGCTTTAGGACGTTCATAACACGACACGTGCGATTCTTCATTGATGATACCCTTGCATAGGTAAATATCTAATTTGCATTGGTTTGGGTACCAAACACCATCTGGACCGCAAACTGGATCATAAATATGAGGGCAGTTGCTAGGACATTGTGCCAAAGGATCTGAAATGCAAGAGTAAAAGCAAGGATAGCACTGATGATGGTTTGAAGAAATCGAAAAGCTTCTGCTTACTTTAAATTTTTCTATCTTTTATGATAAAACTCAAAAGTAAAAGGAATTTCCTTGACATCTAAGATAAACCAACAATCAGAATACTCGGCAAAACATACATACTTTGTTGTCATAAATTTTTGCGGAAAGAAATTTGAAATCAAAATACACCTCAACATTTTTACTTTTTGTGGAACTTATTTTTTCGATTGAGCGAAATATGAATAAAATGATAAAGAATTTGCCATTTTTCTTAAATGTACACAGTTGAAAAATCTGAATTTTTGAGGATTACACGTTATCGCGACTAAGAAAAAATATTTAGCGGAATTTCATTTCGTCACTTTCGAAAAAAACAGCAAATCCACAAAACGAATGTGTGGGTCAAAAGAAGGTCTTTTAGCTTTTTTTTGGCCATTTTTGTCCCACTTTGAATGTTTGTGAATTCAAAACTACAAAAAAGTAGTTACGTATTTGAGATCAGCTATGTTTGAAGTTTCTGCTTACCAAATTTGAACTTATAACATAAATAAAAAAAGAATTGATATATTTCCTCTTTATTTTTATTTTTCAATTTCAAAATTTCCTAATATTTTTCTTGTATAATATTATTCCACTCTGAACATTCTTTTAAATGGGCTATCATATTCCAATAAATGGTAAATATGTTTTAGGAAAAATGGAAAAATGTAGTAACTGCCAATTTCTTTGAGACAGACTTTACGCAATAATTTATCATTGCAAGAATTTCTGCCCTTAAGGTGAGAATACCTTTCTAACGTTTCTTGAAATAATAAATTGAAGAATACTTGACAGAATTTAGACTTACCTTTTACAGGAACCGCTTGGATAAAGGTTATATATGCAGCAAATGCTACGAAAACTGAAACAAGTCTTCCCATGTTCTTGAATTGTTGAAATTTGTGCTGTTATCAATAATCTATTTAATTTTCCCCACTATTTATTGCTACAAACTCATTAAAATATAATTGATACGAATATTGACAAAGTTTTTCTTCCTTTTCAGTTTCCCTTGTCCATATTTTGGGTCGCAAAAATATCCGATAAAGCTCACGTCTGCATACTACGTGTTACAGTTGATTACAGTTTATGATGATTTCCATAATAAATCCGGGAATTTAAAGCTCTAAATTAATACATTGTCGGAATTTCCAAATATTTGACAAAATGAATAAACAATGGTGAATAATGATAATTATTTTTCTCTCGTTGGCTCACTGAATTTTATAACTACATTACAAAACAACATCGTCAACTTCCAAATTTACAAACAATAAAGCAGCCGCTAGCAGCTGCAAGTCAGCGACCTCTAAGAAAAAGAAAAGCAACCTTAAAAAAACCTTCAACTATTATGATATATGAACATTGCGGAAAAACATTCCAAAATCTGAACAAATGACTAATGAAACGGAAATAAAACAGATAAAGTTAACAGGATGAAAACATGTCGATTTAAACAAAATTTATTTTCCATAATCTTATGTAATGTCATTCTACTCAATGAGGCATGCAAAGTCGTAAAAGTTGATCTAAAAATCAATAACGGCAGTGATATGGCTATGTTTACTAGTTTACAACTTTGAAGACTTGTTAAAAATCCTGGGGTCTGTTAATTGGCATGGGAAAATTCTTGAAAATCTAAAAATAGCCATATCACCACCATTATTGATTTTGGGACCTGCAAATTTTAGGATTTTGTGCTCGTCTTGTTAAGTAGAATGACCTAAAATTACTATAAAATTACGGAAAAATAAAACAGAAATAGGCTTTAAATTGCCCAACAAAATTAACAAATGAAATTGGATAACAAAAACAATTAACAGTTCATGCTTCAAAGGTTGAAAGTTCTTCTTGTACTTCAATGTCGACAACATTCATGTGAGACTCATTAAATTGTACTTTAACGTTTCTACGGATTATGTTCTTTGCTGCGTCAATTTTTGATTTAGTATTGACTAAATATGCTTCAAAAGCTTTGTGGAATGTGCGAAACTGCGCCTTGAGATCAAAACTACAATTAGTAGACGACTCCTCTACTTTAAATTCCAATTCACCTTTCGCTATGCAGTTTTCCAAGGTGGTCATTATGTCACATTCTTCACAGTACAATATTTCATTATCATTTGATTTCTGCCTTACATTTGGGGCAAGCGTACTTTATCTCAAATGTTTTTAGATTAATCAATGTCAAAATTCCGTTAATAGTTAATAGATTGGAGACAATACTTCGTCCTTAGAAATGTCGAACTTGCTATTGTCATCTTTTTCAATTGTTATGCTTTCAGTAGATTTTCAATAATCTTTGGTTACTAAAGATGCTAATTTTGACATTTGTTAACTTGTAACCAGTTGCAGTAGATACTTTGCTGCAAAGAGAACCAAAAAACGTTATCGGGATTATTCCATCGGCATCTTTAAGGATGGCTTTTTGGATGGAAAGTTCCTTCCCATTCTTAATGCTTTTCTCGACTTCTTGACTTGGATGCTGAATATTGTCCCTTTGACATTGACTATGGAGTATAGTGGTACTTCATTAATGATTTCTGACGTTTTAGTGAAGACAGTAACGTAGGAGGGTTTGTCAAAATTCAATCGCACTTTCTTTACTGCCGTAAAATTTGTGCCCAAGAAATTTCCAGTTTGGGAAGTTTTATAATTTGATAATTGACAGCCCGCCCTTTCTTCTTCTTCATTTGAAATAGATTCCATCAGTTTTCTCTTCTCGGGTGAAAACAGACTGCTCTGTTCGAACCGTTGAAGTACCCAACTCGAAAATGTTTTTTGGCAATTCATCAAGGGCATAGATTTCATATTTAATTCCTTGCACTTTATCAAGCATTACATTATTGTATTAATCAGCAAGAGCATTTTCTGCAAAAATATGTGTAGTATGAGATGGATAATATTGGTCAGCCATTTTCTTTTAAAGACACTAGGCTGAGTTCGATCGGAAGAAACTAAGCATCCGCGGAACCAAGCTACAACGGCGATGAAAAACACACAAAAAGAAAGACGAAAGCCGAAACCAATAAGTCATCGACATAAAGTCGCTGACTTAATTACAATGCAGAGGTATACACCCTTTCTTAATCGACCAATGATCAATAACAATGGCTAACTTATTCAACAACACAGGTTAAGTTGGCAGGAATATAGCTTGCTATAAAATCTAAAACTTCAAGAAAAAAAAATTCAAAATGGCTGCCATTATGCTGGCAATATTTATATTTACTAGAGAGGTTAAAACACTGACAGCTTCACCATTAATAGTGGCTAACTTTACTAGTCAAGTGGCCAACAACAATGATAGTTAACTGCACTAGCCAATAACACTTGTCAACAAGAGTGGCAAACTTAATCACTAGTCAACGAAATTGTGCAACTGCTTTAGCCAACAACACTATCCAACAGTAATCACCTATTTCAGTTTAGCCAATGAAACTAGTCAGCAACACTGGCAATCCGCCTTAGCCAATGACCTAATTTCTTTAGCTAATAAGAAGGTAAAGGACCAAATCAAATAATTTCGCGTAGTTCCTGCGAATAGACTATTCGGAAAAATACACATCGCGACTCCACTCATGCCAAGTGTTCTACGACCAACATACCACATAGAATTTTGCAAAAGGTAAACCATGGGACCTGTAATCGCTGTTTATCCACCGAATTCCCTTTTCCCAACAACCCATTCTTGGACAAAAATAGATTTGATCTGATCAATGACGATGAAGAACACTTTGAAGCTCCTTCAGTTTTAATACTCGATCAATACCGGCAACACTTTTCTATTGTACACTTCAACACACAATGCATCACATCAACCTTTGCTGAATTCGAAGCTATGCTGAACAGCCATAAATTTGATCTTATCACGCTGTCAGAAACATGACTGAAAGACAATCCAAATCTACTGGACTATGTGGAAATTGCTGGCTACACAAAAGGGTTTCAGAATCAGGGGAGGTGGAGTTGGATACTACATCTAATCCAATATCAAAGAGAAAGATAGAAAATCTTAGACCACCTAGACGCCACGATCGAGCACCAGTAGATCGAAATAACCGGAAAGAATAAAACCTCCACCGTCCTGGTGGGTATCATGTACAGCCAAGCAGTAAATCTCGTGATAAAGTTCAGTGACTTGACAAGTTTGAGACTTCTCTCACAGATAACCATTCTCCACGAAGGTCTCATAATTATCACTGATAACTTTAATATCGATCTACTGACTCAGAGCCAGGAAAGAATGATGTATGAAAATATCCTCATCTCGTTTAATCTCTCATGTAAAATATGCTACAAGGAAGTCAAAATCGCTGCTTGACCACATAATCACCACACAAAACGTGAAATCATTGCATAGTGGTATAGTTTTCAGTGATGAAATCTCCGATCATGATGCTCCGTTTGGTATCGTAAAAATATCGAAAAATGGTCTATGAGCCAAGATACAAGCTAGTCAGGGATGAAAGGGATGATATTCAATCATTGAATATGAACAACTTTACAAATGAATTTCAGCAGTTACCATTGAACTCGGCGTATGTCTTCGACAGTGTAACAGACAAGGTTACAGTGCTCAATCAATTAATAACCGATTGCATTGATAGTCACGCTCCTCTTCGCAGAGTTAAGATAACCCGTCCACCTGCTCCATGGATGATCTTTGTATATCTGATCTCCAACGGAAGCGCAACTAAAGCAGGAAAACTTCAGAGCAAATCGAAATCAAAATAACCGTCAAGAACTGAAAACTATAAGGTATGAACTGAAATTTGCGATGAAACAAACCAAAAGAACTTTTCTGAAGAAACTACTATCAAACAAAAACTCTTCAGAAATTTGGAATCTGATCAAAAAAATTATTCACCCAAACCCAAGCAGAGTCAATATAGACCCAAACGGTGTGAACAACTTCTTCAACCAAACTGCCGCCCGTACAACTGGTGAAGCAGCAAACAAAATCACCGAGCACTTCATAAATGATCTTCCACATAATCTGAAGAAGAAGTACAAAAGCTTAAGATCGGACTGCTCAACTAGATTTGACAATATTCCAGAAAAATATGTGAAAGCTGTCACCAATAAAATAGCTTCGCCAATGGCACACATAATTCACGACTACATCAGAACAACAACTGTACCTGACGAATTGAAGGTGAGCCGTATATGTCCAGTTCCAAAAGTTGAAAACCCTAAGTCTATCTCAGAGTTCCGACCAATTAGTATACTGCCCATTTTATCGAAAGTATTTGAACGAGTTATCCTCCAACAGATCCCCGAACAATTGAAGCCCGATCCATTTACAATCCTAAACAATCTGGCTTCAGAAAAGGACATTCAACAACGACCATTTTGCTTAAGTTGAAGGACAATATTCAAAAAGCTATGAAAAAGGTAAAGTTACACTTGCCATCCTAGCTGACTTCTCCAAAGCTTTTGATACATAGTCGACTATCAGATCCTATTGCACCAAAAATAAACTGGGCTTCTCAAAAGATCTTCTTCTCCTTAAAGAATACCTGTCCAACAGACAACGATTTGTTCAGATCGATGACAAGTTTTCTAGTCGACTTCATGTATAATTTGGTGTTCCCCAAGGAAGCATTCTGGGACCGATTTTTTTTAATCTTTATGTAATCACAATCTGCTCGAATTGAGGTACTTTACCTCCTTACTGTATGCGGTATTAACAACTAATCCGTGGAAAGAAATCTTTTTTTAAATGCGTTTAAAACAAAAACGATATTATCCTCGCCATCACAAATGTCCCGAGTACGGAAACTCAATAAAGTAGCAGTCTAAATAACCAGCCGACAGCTAGAAAAAGTCAGGGATAAAAAAAATTCTGGGCGTTTATTTCAACCAACCTCTGACATGGACCAATCGCGTGAATGCCATCAAAAAAAGTGGAATTCTACGCTGAGATCAGTAATTACTTTCAGAATGACAGCCGATTTCAACTTGCAGAAAACACTCGCAGAATCACTAATCTTATCAAAAATCAATTACTGCAATGTACTTCTCCGGGATACCCCTCAATGCCTCTTGAAACGACTACAGAAATATCAGAAATCGGCAGCACGCCTTGTGCTTGGTCACCGTCCACATGAAAATGACGTCACCTGTAAAAGAAAGCATCTCATCATCACTAGCCAAGCTGGCGCACAATTTCCTTCACGATCACGGCACCAATTGACCCAGATATCTGAAAATATCTATCGTTGTCCATCGTGATACGACGAGCAAAACGAAAATCGAGCTTGGGAAGGCGTGCGTCACGGAGGTCTGGGATACCATAATTACAATTTTTGTAAGTATTTATTTTTGTGATTTTAGTGGGCTTTTGATAAATTTGAGTAGTTGATTTGCTTTATCTTTGCTTTTCTTATGTAATTTAATACCTGAATTTATTAGTATGTTAGAATTAATGCTAAATAGTCGGTAAAGTTTTTATGGCCAAATATTTGAAAAACCTTCTTAAAATTGCCTACGTTATATTTGTGAAATGATTTTTTAGGAATCAGTAGTAAAGAAAAAGTATAAGAATCTTAAGTCGTTGTTTTGAAATAAATAAAAATAAATTTGTATGTATTAGAATAAATAACAACAAATATGAATAAAATCAATTGTTTTTATTTTGTTTGACTACAATACATTCATTTTTCTTTGAGTTCAGTATGAAAAAAAACGTATAAAGATTTTTGATGATTATTTCAAGAAACGATGGAAATGAAGGAAGAGGGAGAAGATAATCTTTTTATTCCAGACAAGATTGTTCCTATGGTAACTACTGACAGTGTTTGAAAGCAAAGAAGGAAAAAAACAAATGTAGTGAAAATCATGGAAGTGGAATATTTTGTTTTGGTGATATTTACAGTTTACATTCCAATTGGAGGTAGTGTATACATTATTACTTATGATGTCTCCATCTAAACTACAGTTTGCTCTCTCTATTATTCTTGTAGTGAAATTTTGCCATCATGCTCAACTTCTGTACAAGTTGTATTAGTACAAAGTCACTGTGAAACTGACTTTAATTTATTCAATTTCCTGTAATTTGATTAACTATGAAATTTAAACTCAAAACTTTTGTCCAATTAGAGAGGTCATGAAGAGTCTATGCTTGAAGATTAAATAAACTTTAAACGTTAGATCAACTTAGTTGTAATATCGTAGCATATAGGATTACCATTTGATGTCTGTTTTCATGATGTTTTACGCTATTAATGGAAGGATGGCAAAGTGATACATTGCTGTGAAAGAGATCGTGTTTCTGATGGATGAGTCATCCTGACGTCTTTCCGAAATAATTTTAGTGAACCCTGTTACTCAGTCGATTCGCTCGTCTAAAAGCAAATTCGATGTGAAAAATATCTGCTGTGAAACCTTCTGATCACAGTCGATCAGCCGTTAAAAACAGAACTGGGTTAGTCAGGCGCTATCAATATATAATAAACATAATTTTCTATATTATTCAAACTTTTTATAACATCAAGGACACACGTTTTAGCATTTATAGATTTTTGTTTTAAGATGTTGAGGTTTAAACAAAAATTATGAGGGTGAGACAATTGAATTAACATCAGAGAGTTGATCTCTCTAATTTTTCATCATGTCTCTTATTAAAAGAAAAAAGAATAGATTCCTTTGACTGTAATTTTAAATCGTGTTTTTCTTGGTGACGTTAACAATAAATGGACCGCGGCGTTATTACGATAACTGGAGTAATACATTGTAAAATGAACAACTATTGTATCCTAAAAACAAAAATAAAAATGGAGGAAATACAACTTTTGCACCAAAAAAGGCATGTATTTGAAGAATTGATGACGTCGTCAATGTCCATGACCTAATCAACAATTGATAACATCATGGGTCACTCTTTTCTACTTCTATTTCATTTACTTCAATTTGATTTTTCTTATTTCAAAGTAGAACTCCACATATTCTTCCAATGTTATTCGAATGTTTCCAACAACACAAAATTGAGTACACCTTTTCCCCAAGTTAATATTAGCATGCCCTACTCTCTTTCAATCAAATTAATTTATGACAAACGACTATTTGACTATTTAGCCAGTACAGCTTTATCAGTTCTTCATGCAATGATGGTCCTGTCTTCCTGGAGAAACCTCAGGGCACCATGCAGAATTAACAGTAACTGGTGAAATTCACAACCGAAACCGTCACAAAGGAGTTGAACCCGAGGCGCCCAGCGCCCTTTCTACTCGGCTATTAATTCAAATAAAATCAATAGCAGTTATTTTTTATATTACCTTTCCGAATTAGTTATCAAGACAGAAGTAGTTTAAAAGCGTATTAACTAATAATCTTGGGGAAGGTTAGACTAGTGAACTAGTTGTTATTTTTACAAAGAAAAGAAAAATACGGAAAAACGGAATGCAAAGGAAAACTTTTCTTAATACTTTTTTTCCTCCGTTATTTTTCGTACCACACTTTCCAATTTTTCCCGTTTCGGGTTATTAATCCGATTTTATAACTGTAAAAAACCAATCAGCCCGCTAGTCTAAAAGCATTCATTTATTGAAATCCTTGATCAATGAGTAAAATACAGACTTAAAAGATGTCAATTGGCATGATGGAAATATAAACAGCCTTTCATTCGTGCAATTACGCTCACAATTGTTAAAATGGCAATTCATTTAACAACAGACATCATAATGAGAAGTATTGATAAGAACATTTTTATCTAAACGTATCATAC
>JAUBWS010080432.1:0-12638 GCA_032270445.1 Darlingtonia californica
ATTAAAGAATACTGACAATTCAATTTCATGTATTAATACTACTAGATGTGAAACTGATTGAAATAAATATGTCAATATTAAAGAATACTGACAATTCAATTTCATGCATAAACTTCAGGTATGAGCAGTCATCATATAGTCAATCTTAATTTTAATGGGTCAGCTGAACCTTTCAGTAAGTGTCCTATTTGTGTTGAATGATTTCATAGTAATAGCCTGAGACCCTTATTGAAAGTTGATTTTCAGAGCTAACATGTTGACAAAAGGCCCAAAAATTTTGAAACAGAAAAACTACTTCTCGCGAAAGTTTCTTTTTTTAATGTAACTAAAATCAATTTAGTTTACCTGGATGGATATGTTTATGCCAGGTTCTTTCTCGTCCTCTCAACAAACTGAATTCTGCTGCTGCAACTTCAATTGGTTGGTATGAAGGTTCTTCCAGCACACACATGAACGAAACAAAATAAAATCTTTGCTCCAAAACACCTAAATAAGTAAGAACTTACTTCAAAAACAATTTCACTATTACTTTCAGTTATAAAAGAGCAGTGCTGGCTATATTTGTAGAACATAAAAGCTATCCTGTAATAGCTGTATTCTGTCGATGAGCATATGTATGTGTATGGGAAATGGCAGCCTAGCTGTGCAAAAATTCAATTTAGCTTAAAAACAGTTAGTGTAGTAGGGCAGGCTCAACAATATAATTTTGCTGTAAATAATTGAAAAGAAGGCACTGCATTTCTCACTTTGGTAGCTCAATTTGGCACAATTTCTGTCCATTAATCCTTGAATGGACCTCCTTAACTGTCACTTATATATCATAAATAGTTTGAAATTTATTTATAGTATTGCGTTCACAAGTACTTTTGGATCCTTGAGGTGATGTCATAAATCAGTAAATTTCAAACATCTTGAAAAAATGGTATGAAAGTTATTAAGCACTCTATGGATAGATAATGGGGAGAGGCAACATTTTGTTGAAAAAGCAAAAAATGAATGCACCAATTAATCTACTGCTACAAACCTCAATGTACCGATTTTTTCAATCGTCAAAAAAACATTTATCTGTGGATATTTGATAGTACATTTAATGTACAGTAGTCGCTAGTAGGAACCCTCAACATCTATCACCAAATGATGAATTAAAAAGTGTGAACTATCTATTCCAATGGTTATATAAAATTTATTTACCTCTATCTGGAAGAAAACTCATGAACACTTCCTGTCGTTCTTTTTCTCTCCTCGATTCAGTTACTCTTGCTAAATCAACTCGATCCTAAAATGAAAAGTTATATATACCAATAATATAGCCATGTTTAAAGCCATAGGAAAAAGAAAAAAAGCTTTCAATTTTATACGAGATCAGTCCTCGGAATCCATGTCGGCGCTCGGAAATTGCTGACCTAATTGCCGAACAAATTTTTGTACAAACAGCAAAAAATTGCCTATCCAAAGTTACGGCAACGATGATGATGTTAACGTAAATGGCAAGATTTTAAATCTTACATTAACTTGATAACTGAGAATGAAATTTTTACGAACTCATGTATAGACAAGTTTTACACAACATATCAAATTTTTCCCTACACACACAGAAACATTGCACATTAAATGATCTATCAAAATTCTTTTGTCAATGTTTTGAATCAAAGTAAAATGGGATTGGCAAATACTATGTCGGCATTTTCAGTATGTAATTATTGATTTGCTGACCTAATAAACCTTTTTAGGACGGCATGGCTGACGGCATTTTCTGACCTAATATCAACGTTACGCCTGCAAAATTTCGCTAGCCATCGGCCGAATTAGTCGGCATATAAGTGCCAAACTTAAAATTTCCTAATTCCGAGAGCTGCAAAATTATCAGAAACAATATATATAATAGAAAGCATTAGAAATAATTTACACAATGTGCCGTTTCGAGGTTTGAATAGCTTAACCTTATTTCTACTACATTTTAAATTTTAAAAGATCAGATTTGTTATTCTAAGTGACTGAGCTACACCCATCACAGTTTTTCCAAAATTTATCAAAAATAGAAAAACTGGCTTTGCAATCGATGTCAAAACTAATTTCAGCGTGATAACATTTTAAATCTAATTATTCAAATATTTAAAATAAGGGCTTAAAATCAATGATTATTATTATCATTTATGAACATTAACAGCATTTCATAGTGTAACCAAAGGAATAACGCAAATTAAACATTGACTTTCTTTAGAAATTTAATGTCATTTTCAAACTTTAATTCCAAAATTAACATTTTTTATTTCATTGGTAGCTTGACATTATTGACATACTGATGAAATCTTTTTGTTCTTTGCATAATGGACATAAAGTATTGAGGAACCCCGAAAATGCCTGGCAAAGTATCTTTAAAAGGAAACAGAACACAGGGACTGCATTTGGGAGGTAGAGACGGTAAGTTGCAAATTAATTCAAGTTGATCAATTATTTTATGAAGCAACTTATCTTCAATTTTTTTCATGCACCATACAACCTATACAGTATACTTGACAAAAGACTTGCTTGTTAAATTTTCATTGATTTAGGACATGAAAAAATACAATTGGAATGATTCGTAATACCACTCTAAAATTAAACTTACAGATATTGGAGCACCAGTATTGTCCATTCGATTGTTGCGAGGACGAGCTTGGTACTTTCCAGTTACATGTCTATTCTCCCATTCCCATTTTGCTCTTTCTTTGTAATATTGTTTTTCATCTTCAGGGAGAGCCTATGTGATAAAAATAAAAAACATAAACAAGCATCACAAACATTTTATGACTTTTTTAAAGAGAAACCAAAAAACTGTTAGCGTTTTCAAAAAAAACAAAAGTCAATAAATTATTACAAAACCAATTTTTAGCCCATTTAATTTCTTTTTCAATTTTAGTGTATAATAAAATTGTTTGTTTTCATATAAAGCAAAAAACTATTTGTAAATTTCAAACCTGCCATCTTCCAGAAGCAACACCGATCAAATCTGCTGTATTACGTATGACATGACCTTCTTTAAGCAACTGATTTTTAATGTCGTTTGCAAAAAGTATATAGCCATTTGGTTTGTTCTGTTGATTCTTTTTTGAGGGCATTCCACAATATGTAGTAATAAATCTGCATAGACTAGCAATATCAGCTACTGTTCACTTTAAATAGAATAAACATTTGGTTTACTACTATTATTGACTTCACCCCACCATATTAACTCATTCAGAGAGCCTTAGAAAGGTAAGTAGTTAAACTTTGATTTTTGTCAATAATAATAGAATATAATCATATAGTCCACTGATTACATATTAGTTACATAAATTAATCGATAATGTCATTTTAAGACGAAACTCTGAAATTGTAGAAGGACTTTTTTCCCCTGTTCCCAACAGGCTTATCCTGCTCTTACTCTTTCTTGAAGCGTATTACCTGATAACAAATATGCTCTGACTGCATGCTCTAGCAAGCTCTGCAACAAACCAGGCTTTTCAAGGAAGAAAATGGAACAGGAGGTACAAAAAGTTCTCGCAACGAGAAATATGTGTACTAATCATTCGCATCAATGTCCTTTAGCACACTGTTTAAAGGAATAAGTTTTAACTGACGGGAGTGGTTTTTTGATTGCATAAACATATTTACAAGTGCTGTACCAAGCGCAAGAGCAACTGCTCGCATCTTTTTGAAAAATCTATTAACATGACCTGAGAAGACGCCAATCACTTTACAGAGAAGGAAGCGTGCCAACAAGAAGAGAACAGATCTGTATGCCTAGGCCTAAGATGAGTAACATCTCAGACATGAATGTATTCCATATATATTATCGATAAGTCACAATTTTCGGAACCAGCTAACCCAATTCCGTGGTATACAAATATGACCCTGCTGATACACCTGACAGTCCGATATTGCTGGAAGTGAAACATGCGGACTAACAATATTCAGACCAGACAACTTTCAAGCATGTTATTGAATATATGTCTGGTGTTGTTTGGTATCAAAAACCATACGCACAAAGCTTTGCTTACAAATAAAAAAAAATTGTTCACAAACAAAAAAGAATCACTTAAATACAAAAAGGAATTGTAATGAATCAACAGATCCTGCACTAGTGTGGCTTTCCAACTCTCAAATCTCACAGCAATAACATTATCAATCAATAACACTAATTCAAACCTCAAGTCTGTCAAGCATGATAAACATGTCGAAAAAGTAAACATGTAAGATGGAGTCTCGCACGAGAGATGAACTTAAGCTCCTCTTTAAAAAGAGAAAGATTGACAAAATTAGTCAAACCCATTACGAGGCTTGTGAAGAAAATTTTAAAATTGGTGGTAGATGTCTAAGGTAAGTCTATTCCATCGATTTATAAATGTTTTTAAAGTTTTCCTGATCTGCTAAAAAACAGCTAATAATATAAAAATTGACGGAGAGACTTTGTGCATGATTTTGGTTATTCTGGTAGCTTTTATTATGTACTCTTTACTTTTGTAAACAGGAGCTTCATATTGTACGAAATAATAATAAAAAAGATACAAAAAACTGAATATGTCTTGCAAAATCCCTTACAGTTATGATTTAGGAACTAAGGTGTTTTAGCCAATCTGGGGGTCAAAAATTCGAAAAAATGTTTTGGCCGGTGGGGCCTATGTGGCCCTCCTTTGAAACTATAAACAATTTTACACAAGGTTGACAAATCTATAGACAAGAGTGTACGTGAACGTACACAGTAGTATTTTACAACGTACGCCATGAAATTCTTGACGTACATTTTTCATTTGAAACATGTATATAAGTATTATTATTATAAGCAATGCTTGAATGGCAAAGGTTGAACTATGTGTAGTTTTAATTGAATTATTTGTAGTTTTATTTGTTAACTTTTACCATGAAGAATCACATATACGTTGTGTGATAGTTTTAATAAGCTTTTGCTTACAAATTGAGAAACTTATCGCACATGATATTTAAAACACGCTACCATTTTGAAATTTATTATGTATCGCACTTTTGCTCTCCGTCACAGGAGCTAAGAGGCTCGTTTCATGGAGTGAACCCAGAACTCCTTCAGCACCTTAATTCGCTGAACATTTTGAAATTCTTTAATCTTGTTGAAATCCTCCTTGTTCACCAACACCTAAATCTAAATTTACCTTCTGATACTCTTGAAACACTCAAATTCACCAAAGTTCAACATTCTTTTGGAACTAGAGGGAGCTCACTGGGTCTGTTACTCTTGCCTACTGCTAACACCACTCTTTTGGCTTAAATTCCTTAACACGCCTATCAATCCAGCAGTGGAGTAGATTCCAACAGAATCTCTCCACACTTAATCTAGCTAATGTCCCTGAGTGCAAACTTAAGTCACTGGCTAATAAATCTTATACAGACAATTATATTCAAAACATCGAAAGTTGAATCGATCTTATTATTCCAACAAATTGTTTATCAAATTACAACAATGTATTTATTTAATTATTGATAATCTATTTTAAGAATTTTATTCTCATCTTCAGATCTAAAAAAATATAAAAACAGTTTTAAAACAGTAAAAATATTATAAGTAAAAAATATCCACATATCTACACTATACAGCTTGAGAAAACGTATATATGATATAAAATTCGACAAAAATAGTCAGACCACAACAAAAGTAATAAAACAAAAGAAAATCAAAATGGCAGTACAATAAACAATTAAATTTTAATTACTAATGTATGACTTCTATACTATAGAACTCCTCTTTTTGTTCAGTGATGGTTTTATGTCATTTATAAATAATAAAGCTTCTAATATCAGTAAGTGATTGATTGATCTAGCTGATGAAAGAATTTTGACGTCATCCGTTGACAGAGTACAATCGCATTCTTTGAAGTGACTGAAATACTGATTGAAATATCTTCTTTGATATTTATAATTATCATCCCACAATATTGAGTGTATAATAATGTTCTATTTATGATAGGGTCATAAAATGTCGGAAGGTATTTGTTATTTTCAAGTATTTTCTTCACTTTCGAAATGCTTTAATGTACAGCTATCCATGTACTACATGCTCTTAAAATCCTATCAATCATTCCAGATTCTACGGAGCGTTTGTATCTTGTTGGTGCTAATGAATGAAAGTTCATGGTAAGTCTGGTGTCTGTTGGTTCCGTATACCATGTTGACTCTTTAATTTTCATTCAATACAAGTAATCAGCATGTTAAGAAAGGGAGCGAGCTTTCCTTTTGGCGTTCTGTTGTGAAGTGAAGCGAAGCGTGTACGTTGTTAATTTCATGCAGTGTTCTTTCCATTTCTTGTTTTTTGTTGTCTCAGAGTATATCGTATATGGATATATCTGCTAAAAAGTGACGCGTCTCCTTTAATTGTATGAACAAACTTGCTCATCCACCCATTTGCTAGCATGGGAGCGGGGACTACCCATTGCTAGACCATCTAATTGTCGATATTAACCCTCATTGGTTAACATAATGACATTGCAACTATATACATTTAAAAGAATTTCTCTTTCATCATCTAAATTTATCTCCTGAAGAGAGTCAGAAAATATGTTTGGTAGAAGAGTTGATTTTACATTCATCTACGACAGATAACCATTCAGAAACTTGTACTGCTATTTTGAAATACGCTGACCCAGTCTTTTTTTTTTTTCTTCAAAATATTTGTCTTATTCTTTATTTTTGTTATCTAATATTCTGTCCAGCTTCTATTTCTTCGTACTTAATGTAAGAACGCTGTACGTCCAAATAGTCAATCTGTCCCGCATTTCCACAATTCTAGTTATATATATAAAACAGTCACAATATATTATACTAATTCTACGATCCTCCAGAACAGTCAAGTCAAGTCCAGACCAACAAACAGAAAATAAGCATGAAACAGGTCAATAAATAGCGATTTTTTCATAAATATTTGACATCTGGTTTGTTGGATGTAAATCCATACGGTATTATTGCAACATCCAGTTTGTTTCTCATTTTAATAATTTTCTTCCACAAAAAATATCAGTCTCTCCCCCCCCCCCCCCCCCCCCCCTCCCCAAATTGCTGCTTAAAAAAGCTCAAATATTTTTCGATTTATTTGGGGAACAATAGAACTATTTCAAACCAGGTGTGGATAGCAAAATTACAGGAGAAGAGTGAAAGGTTATTAAAAAGTCAGTCTATCTTCTAATACTCTCCTCCTGTAATTTTGCTAGCTTCTCTCTCTCTCTCCGTGCCTGCTATCAATTTACTTAATCGAAAGAATTCTCTTTCATCGAAATTCTAGAAAAATGATTTGCAAACCAGAAAGCCAATTAGCAGACCACGAATCCCACAACACCACACCACCATACCACCAAGCTGATACTTTTTTTTTTTGTGCTGACTAAAATGTACACCTCTGAGTTCTGAGTCCGTATTTCGTATCCTCCGGAATTGACGTACTCTGTTGGTGTTGGAAAATTTTTGATGGGGAGACGATTATTCGGTACTCTAGAGTATATATATTAGGAGGGGGGTTTTGGGTCAATAGTGCCGTTCAATATGGGAGTCGTGGTTCGGGGCGTCGCCCTTCGAGGGTCGTGGTTGAACAAGGAGTCCTGGCTTTAGGTTGCGGCATAGCCTCGCTCTTTTTAGATCTTTTAGAGCTTTTGTTCTTTAATTTATCGATAGTGACTTACCTGGAATTGCCTGGGTCCTTATCTTATAATTCGTCGATACGGCACCCTTCGGAAGTCTTCGTTGACAGAGGGAGCTGTGGTTCGATGCGGCACCCAGAAGCATCCAACGAGCTCAAAATAAAAAATATCTGTTCTTTTTTTCCAGAAACGTCACTTTGAAAAGTAATCTAGTCAAAGCCAAATGGTCTCAGAACACCTCAAAAAATCCAGGAAACTAACATTTTTCTCCAAAAAAGTAAAAATCCAGGAGCCAAAAGCACAGTATATCTGTTCTTTTTATCCAGGAAACCTAAACAAATCTAGCAAACAACAAATCGTCTCAGAACACGTCGTTTTTTTCCAGGAGACTAAAATTTTAGATCGAATACATAAAAATGAAGATCCCAATACAAAAAAATCTGTTTTTTTTTCCAGGAAAATTAAAAAAATCTAGAAGGCATATATTATAACACATCAATATTTTCCAGGAAGCCGAAATTTTCGGCCGAACACATCAAATTTTCCAGCAAAGTGGCTTTCGAAATACTCTCCGAACACATATAAATTTCTAGGAAAAACATGCCTTCCGAACAGATTTTATTATGCACTGTTTGATCAACTATATATTACAAAACTGGTGCAGATATCATTCATTGAACAGTCGACAAACCTGTCGTATATTCATGTTATAGCTTGAGATGGAAATACTGTCTATTAAACAATTATAGACATTGCTAAAAACTTTATACTTGGAAGATGTTCCAAAAACAGATATTTTAAGAGAGTCTCGTACATATCACAATTGAAAGAAATAACAATTGACGTTTCGAAACAAACTCGCTCACTGTTGTGTTTAAAAGTTTATTTATTTCACCTTTAATTTATTTGTTGTATTTGAGTTAAGAAGTTAAACTGATTTTTTACATTTTGTGTTGTTATTATGGAAATCAGGAAGTTGTGTTGCAGTTTTACGATAGATGGCATGCCGCTGTTGCCCGTAGAAGTCGAATCGTCAACAATATTTAGAATTCGGATCAAGTGTCGTTATCGTGGTACATGGCGGAATAGTTAAATAGTGAGATTCACTGTTTAAGAATCTTGCCAGTGCAAAATATAAAGACAAGAATTTCATCCGGATTTTTAATATGACCACTGTTTAAGAATCCTGCCAGTCTCACTGTTTAAGAATCCTGTCCGGCTCACTTATTAGGAATTCTGCCAGGCTCACTGTTTAAGAATCCTGCCAGTCTGTTTACAAGTACATGAAAAGAAATTGGAAAACATGTTTCCTATTGTTTTTGATTACTTAAAGTTTCCCACAAAGTACCAATTTGTACTTGTAGCAAGAAACGCAACACGAGGTTACTTTATTAGAACAGATGACCCTACACCGTGTGCCTTGAAAGATCTAATACGAAGCGTTGTAAATTGTGAAAGTAAGTTTTAAAGAGTTCTGTGATGAATAATTAATCTTGTAGAGCTCAAAAATTTGTCCCAATAAGTCTTTTTACAGAATTGGGAAATCTCCTTTCGTTTAAGAGATATGTGACTTTTTAGTTTTTTTTAAACAGACTGGTTAACGTCCTTAGATGGAAAGTAAAATTGGTTATCTTCCTTATAAAGGAGTTATATCTCTATATACAGAAGATCATTAAAAACAAAATATCTAGTTAGCAAGAAAGAGATATTGAAAAACTGTAAAAATTGTTGTGGACAGAATTTCATCGTTCGTCACAGAATCCTTTTAAGGTCCATCATTAAGGTAAAAAAAGAAGAAGATAAATTATACCATATGTTTGATATTTATCGTATTTATTTTTCTCCTATATTTGTTTATATATTATTTGTTTACCAAATTTAGTCTACAAAAGTCCTTAATCCTAGCCAATAATTGTTCTCATCTTCAACTCTTTATAGCTCAGACAATACTACTCTTCAGAGTTGGGCCTTTTTGGACTTCCTTTCGGCTTTATTCAAAATTGAATGTTTGGTATTGTGGTAATTGTCGCCTGAATAATATTCGCTTTTCAAACTTGCGCAAAATTGCATTTGTCTCAAATATTTCAACACAACACAAAACAATAAAAAAATGCAAATCGTTAACGAGTAATTAACTAAAAAAGGGCTCAAGAATTTAATTATTTCGTAAGAGAATTTTGGATTTGGAAAGCCAGTTTCAAGTGAACATTGGGCCGCAAACGGCTGGTTTGATTTATTCACCAAAATTGTTGGCAAAGGGAAAAGTCAACTAAAAATGTTTGCTAAAATTTAGCAACCTTTTTATAGATGTTGGTCAACTTCTCATGTTGGCACAGTTGGCTATACCAACAACATTTCTGGCCAACATGTTGGCTAACCTTTTGAAATTTGAACGTCTTTTGAATACATTTCGAGCGTTTGAGTGTCTTTTTAAGTAAATTAAATAAATAGTTAAATTAATGGGAGAGCAGTTATGCCGGGCGCTTTTTCTCCAGAGAATTTATGGTCTAACAAACGGTATTGTTATGATGTTGGCTCGATTTGTGGTCCACTTAAAGCATTAAAACAGTAAATGTGAGATAAAATCTCCAGTTTGATGCCAGATCTGTAAGAGAAAGAAGGAAGACCTAAAAACATGGCTGGCCTCGAACCCATGACCTAGCCTTTCTGGCATATAGTTCTACCAACTGAACTACGATCAGTGCATAATTCTTATATCCGACGGCGTATGTATCAATGATAAAGTAGCGAGTTTGGTTTGTCTAAACATTGCGTATATACTGAATTACAAATTTACACGAAACAACATTTTATATCAAATGTAAAAAATATGATATTTATGATATTTTATCAGTGTGGGTAGTCAAAATTTATTTATACCGAAATGTTATGAGGCCCCCCCCAGTCATGTTCCAGATCACGCCATCACGCTAATTTTTTTTCGATTTCACGCTATCACGCCAAAAAAAATCGTATTTCACGATCACGATCACGTCACGCCACACAACACAACATGACAACAATTTACTAAGATAATGAATTTGTGCGCAATATGCATATTGTCCGTTTCACGATCACAAAAAAATTATAAATCACGCCATCACGCCAAAAAAGATGAATTTTCACGCCATCACGTATTAAATTTGCTCCATTTCACAATCACGATACGAACCTAAATCACGACATCACGCCTTAAAAAAACCCCGACACGTCATCACGCCAACCGCTGGGGGGGCCCCTGTTATCAAAAGGTGCATCCAATCCATACCAATCCCTGAAATTTAAAATAAAAAGGTTTAAACAGATGGATGTTAGCTGATACTAAGTACACAAGATACAACGTCAAGCCAGCCCATCAGTATGATACGAGCACTTCAGGCTATCTTCTCTTACATCTCCCTCGAGGAAATCGAATTGGCAAATCCAAGGGGTAAACGCACTCAAATGGTTTTGAAACTAGATGGGAGAGTCGCGTCTAAAACTCTAAATTTTACTTAATTTCTGCTATTGATGCTCCCGGGGGAGCACTTAGTTGTTTTGCATACGTGTATTTGTGACTCATAACGTTGACAACATGCACTGTAAGGGTCTAAACTCGACGATGCAAATTTTTTTTCCGTCAACGAACGAAGACCTGATTCAGAGGCCGAAGACCTGATTTTTGATTTTTTAGACTTTGTAGCGGCCGAAGACCTAAAATAACGGCCGAAGACCTGATTTAACGAACGAAGACCTGTAAATCTTAGCCATAACCTTAAACGATATTAATTTGTAGCAGTCGAATACCTTCAGAGCCAATTTTTCACCATGTCAACAGATTACACCTTTCAAAGGGAATGGGAGAAGCAAAAGAATATACTGAAATTGATTATTCTGCTAAAGTCAAGTTGATGGAACCGACTGATGAGCTGGAACCCGCCCACAAGATAGAATTAGAAGGTCTGTAGATAGTCCATATAGTCAATAGTTGCCTAAGAATTTTTAATACGTGATATATTGCCATTGTGTAGCTAGGATATGGATGGGTCAGTTCAGTATCTCATACTGTCGAAGTTGGAGAAAGGCAGAACATCTTCAGCTTTTGGTACCTCCAGATTGGCTAAAACGCCTCTCTGAAATAATGTAGCTAGCTTTTCCATCATAGTTTGTCAATGCAGTCTTAAGTGTCTAAGTTTACGAAGAGAAAATTACATCCGGATTGTTGAGATGAAAAAGGACTGTGATATGAAAACTCAGAAACGAAAAAGATAATTGTCAATTGTAGGACCCTATCGATACGCTGGACGTCCGGTGTGAAACATGAATTTTTTTCCAAAAATTTACACTGGACAACACAGGACAACGCCATACAATGTACGCTGGACAGCGCCGGACAATGCCAGACCACATGTCTGCCAGCGTAACGGGAATTCGAAATTTTGCTGACTTGTTTCTAAGTGATTGTGTTTTATATCTGAAAAATCATTTTCTAACAGTCAACGCCATTATATATGAGCAAATGTAAAGATTTTGGGGACACTCAGTAAAAATATGAAAAGCAACAATTGTCAAAAGTTTTTTTGTAAAAAAGGTATTTAAATTCTTATTTTTAGATTCTGCAAATGCTACATCAATTGAAGTTCCAAAAAAGTTCAAAGTAAATGTTGAAACAATTTGTAAAATTTATAACAATTTTGGACTTGTTCACATTCCCAAAGATCAAGAACTGGAATGGTCGGATTTATTGGAAAAAATGTTTAACAAAATTTCAAACGATGATATAATCAATGTTGAGAGTCTACCAACACTAAAAGACCTACCTCAGCTATTTGATTATCGGTCACATATATCAAGGGGTATCAGAGTAGCAATGTTTGAACGATTTTACAAGGCATTTAAAGCCTGTGTTAATGATGATTTATATAATGGTGCTGGCATCATTTTTGGTACAGCATTGTTGGATCTGCTTGTCGGAACATACCTTTGTTCAGTGGCACGAACTTTTCAACATCAAGAAAGCAAAGGCGGATATAGGTTTAAGAG
>JAUBWS010080465.1:0-12635 GCA_032270445.1 Darlingtonia californica
AAAATATCCAATCCCCCTATTATTGCTGTAAAATTGGCAAATAAAGAGGCAATAAATGTGACACAGTCAAAATGACGCATTATTCCGGCTAATCATGATAATCTTATTTCTGCCTTCTGATGAAAAATTTCTCTAAACATTTCCCGGTGTGACGCTGCAATAGATATCATAGAATTAAACAGTGCTTTTTATAGATAATTGTTTTTGTTTTCATGATGTAGTCATGTATCGGAAAGGAATGTCACATTTTGAACAGTAGATGCTTCAAGCACATTCTTATAAGAATAATTCCTTTTTTAGAAGAAAAAGGGACGCTGCCCCCGATGTCTTTTTTCAAAAAAAAAGTTGTTTCAATCTAAAACTCTTCAAACTGGCGTCTACGCAGGCGTACTAATAAGCAGTTATTGAAACAGTTATGATAAGGTAGAATTGCGCCAAAACTAACTACTTTCGACTTACAAAGTTGTTTTCTTTCAGAAAATGTGGGTCCCAGACTCTAAAAACCTGGCTTTCAAGTCGAATATTTTAATTTTTGGGTGAGACCGAGTTCAAATAACTATTTTATTATACCACATTGCGCATTGGTATTTTCTTTATGGAAAATCAAAAAATTGTACAGTATTGCTTTTAAAACCACATAGGGAATTTTGCCCTTATGGGGCCTCTACAAAATACCTTCTGTCTGACTTTCAATAATGTTTTGTAAAGAAATATATATATACAAAATGAAAAAGGCTTGATTTACATAATAATGCAAAACTATTATCACAAGAGGAAGACAAATGGGGCTTAAAATGTTTGAGTGCAAAATTCAAAGAAAATCTGGAAAAATCAAAAAGCAAAATCTTGAAACATTCCGGCCATTAAGGGTCATTAAAAAATCGCCAATTAAAAGTATTATGATAGACAAACCTTGTATGATGTTCAGCATGAAGAACATTCGAGATGTTTTGGATAATTTTGAAGTTGAAGTCTGTTCAACGGCTGGTGTACTTGGCCTTCGAAAATCAATCACTCTCTCCATCTTTCTTTACTTTTCATCCGTCTTTTTCCTTCAAATTTCCATGATAGAAGAATTATTCAGCTTTCAAAATAATAATCGCATCCTTAAAATTTGTTTGAGAATATTTTGACTTTTCCTGTCCTGTTTAATATTTAACGAAAGATTCTATTGAATACATTGAAATCTTTCAGACGATTGAAATATAAAGAATTTTCCATGTAATCAATCTGTACAAATAGAAACATCAAACTTCGATGTACATACTATATCCGGATGGCTCCCAAAATTGTCAGCATGATTGCATAATAGTACTTTAAAGGAAGGAAATTTGTCGGATGGACGAATCTAGAATGATTCCACAGCGTGAAATTTTCTACATACCATACGGAAGAAATTAATCCGTATACGGCAAAATACGAGACCCGTATTCGGACAATTTACACGCTGTGTTCGCAAAAGTAACTTTCGCGTATTTAACAAAGTACAAGAAAAACATGAGTCAATGGCTGTGATAAAAGCAGATTTGATCGATGAAGAATATGTTTGAAATATTTTACCAGAATAAAAATTGCGAAACCGTGAAATTTTCTTTAAAGTATTTTATCAATGCATTTTTTGAGAAATACCAACTGAAAGGTAAGTTATAAAATCTGCAGTTATTAATTCATCTTTTTTTGACACGAAAATTACAACTAGGGGGGGGGGGAGGGCATCCATAAAGTACGCACGCAGTTGAGGAGGGAGGAGGGGCCAAGCTCAATGAATACACCTCCTTCTTCGGAGGACAACTGGTAGAAAACACTTCGGATAACGGGGACGTTGAACACTTTCTCAACCACACAGTACAACATCGCACTAATATCTACAATTTAATTTAAGAACCAAGTCCATACTATTACTATACCATTTAAGAACATTAGAATTTAAAGACCGAAAGGTTTAGCACACTCGACAAATATACTTTCTTCTAGAGTTTTCTAAACATACATGTAATTCTAGCAAATAAAAAACTTAATAAGAAGAACAGTTCAAAAACATATTTTTCAGCTGTTTAAGCAAACAGTCAAGAACACCGGTAGCCCACTGGTAGGCTTGTACGAAAGTTAAATGTAGTGATACGTCGTTTGTCCGACCTAATCCGACCTGACCTGCTAAATATTCTTATTTTCTGAGCCTTTTTCGGAGTAATTTATATTCTCTTCAGTTACTATTAGAAATAGTTTATCATAGAAATTATCAAAAGTTGCCATCGTATCAAAACACTGTGTTTATAGTGCGAAAAATGTTGATGGTACGAAAAAATAAGTTCTACAATCTGAGCTTATCAGACTTTTCTTACATTATTCTTAAATTTAGTCTCATCTAACGTTTGTGATCTCATGAGACTGCTCTTACAAAACAAAAAATCATATGTAGAAAAAAAATTGTAAACCAATAAAATTTATTTATTAATCCCAATTAAATTCTCTAAACAAAAATAAATCAACATTTAGAAAGCTTGTTGACTTTAATCAAAAATTAATGTAAATAAGATCGTTCTTACATCATAAACTATCTGAGCCTCAAATTGTTCTTAGGTTGTTCTCATATTCTAGTCTAATTTCAAGCTACTGGTGTTATGAAATTGTATGTATAAAAATGTTATACTAATAATCCCAAATCCTCTTAAAGAATTAAAACCAATATTGATGTATTTACAATTCCACGAATAACAAAGTAAAAAAAAAAAATGTGTATATCATGACTAAGAAACGAAACTCACTGCTGTCAACATATTTTCTGTTCATACCTGTATGTTCGTTTCAGCAAAATATATCGCTATCTCATAATCCATCGATATCAAGTTTCGCAACTGTGTCACTCTATTTTCTCATCGTCTCATCTTTTCTTTCAAAAATCAATTCTAAAAAAAGAAGAGAAATAAATACAAACTGTGTCAAATTAAAAAGAACCACATTGCAATTTAAAAATGATAAAGTTCATGGGATAGTGTGCAATTAAATATTCTTAACAATAATGGTTGGGATGATCGTGTTATCTAATAGCGTGGTACTGATAAATAGCAATAGACGAACAACCGCTATTTTCATCTCGCATTCACTATTTGACTACCATTTAAATACCACAACATATCATACGTATCATGCTCGCACCCGATTGACACCGATTATCCCAAATCAAACCGATTAACCCCGAGCCACCCTCCCGACGTATACATGTTTTTATAAGAACATCCAACGAGTAAGCCTCTTAATTTTTCGGATATTAAGTTAAAAAATGTTCTAAATTTGTTCTTAATTATAGCAAAAAACAGGTACATATCGTTTATTAAGCCTTCGAATCTTCTTGAAAAGTTCTTAAAGTTTTTCCATTTGAAGCCTTGCGTTCTAAAATAAGGTTAATATGTTTTAAAAAAACATGTATGCTGCGTAGTAAGCTGGTCTTCATTCCGGGAGAAATCATGCCGCCTAAAAAGTGTATACCCATACCACAAGAGCTTAGACCAGAGACAGGTTCATGCCGGAATGAATTTTCTGGTGCTCTCTGGAACTAAATCCAATGACCTTCCCTGAGTTTTCTACCTAATTTAAGATGATTTTCCCTGCTTTAAAATTTTATTTTAGGCATATTTCCCTAACTTTCCATCGTAAAAATATTCCACTAAAGAACGGTATTCTAAATCATATCAACAAGCCTCCACAATCCCCAAACAAAAACTTATCTACGAAGTAATTTTTCATACATGCCTTTTCTTAAAAATTTCTTTAAAAAATTCGAAACTTATCGCCACTTCGATTCAAAATTTACTTGACTTTTTTTCCATGATTTTTCCTAATTCCAAAAGAATCGTTTTGACGTTTTTCAAGGTCTGCTTAAACTCTGTTATATTCAGTTTTAACATTTTGTCAGTGGTTAGAGTGCAAGCTTTAAAGTTACAGGATTCACGGTTCATGGATTCATGGATCATGTCCCTGGTACTGACGCAAACCTGAGTTCGAGTGAAGTGCGCTCGAATTTCGTGTTCGTGCTGCTCGAATTTCACCAATGATGTTCGGATTGGGATTGGTGAGACTTGTTAAAGTAAGGATTGAAGATCTGGAAAATCTGTAAAATCTCCAATGACGAAAAACATGATTCTAAAAAGTTTGGTTTACAAAATACTGGTCAATTATTCATCTTGACGCCAGCATTAGAATATGTCTTTGTAATCAGGTCTCAGACTCTTACCTTTATTAAGCTGGTACTACTAAAGAGAAAGAGAGATCCAAAGACAACTTAATATCATTATATCAACTTAATAGCTAATTTTCTTATAAATTCTAAGTTCAAATTCAATCAAAGCAGGAAGACAGAATCCAACGCTACGTTGTCCACGACCCCTATTCTTTGTTTATTACTGCTTAAAAAATCGGAACTTACCTAAATGGACAACAAAAAAAAACATCGGAAAAAAGTGACAAAACTTTCCAGGGGTTACGAAAACGTATTGCCACCTCCAAATTTCGTATGATTTATCTTTAAAATCTTGTTTTTGATAAAAAACAAAAACGACGAAAGTTTTCTCCGATAAGGTAACTAAAAGTCATACCAGGTTCCTGATTCTTTTTGTGATCGATTGACATATAATAAGCTTACCAAATGAACAAACATCAAAATTTCACACAAACAACTGGACAGAACTGACCATCATGCATAGTTTGTGCAAAGTATCCAACAAATCGAAACGTCACCAAACGTAAATAAACGTGATCCAAGCCACGATAATATTTACAATATGAATGTTACTGGGTCGATAAATACTTCCAATATATTTATCCAACCATATGTTTAATTTTTATCACATTTTTTTAATTGCATTTGAAATTTATGGCAAGAAAAAATCGCTTAATTCCCAATGGGTGGACTATGAAATTATGAACTATTTAAGTTTCATTGAATTGAAAAGATAATTTTGTAGCAAATATGTTAAACAATTTGAATTTGGTAACTACCTCATGATAATTGTGAGTTTGTATTTTTTGCCAACTCCATACCACTGAAGTCTTCTGTAAAAAGGTCTATAAAGAATGTTTGGGAGATGGAGTCATCGTTGGAATATTTGTCTTGGTCATTCAATGTTATTTTACAGACTTTTTTACAAAAGAATGAAGATGTTTTTGAAATAATTTTTCATAATCGAGACTCACGGGTTTGCTTCACAAGTATTTCACACATTATGCTCCATGCTTCTCAAATCATAACGTTCCGCGCGACAGACCTGTTATCGCCCGCGCGTATAACTGCCTTCCTTAAGAACAGACTATGAAATAGTCTACGGCAAGTGACGAAAATTTATCGTAGAATAATTTTGTCAACGAAACATCTTTAGGCGAATAATTTTGGGGAAGAATGTTTTACTGATTGAAATAATTTTTTCAGAAGAAAGTTTAAAAGAACCACAAAAATTTATTATGCTTAATATTGGAAAGTTCTTAGCTCGTCAGTTACCCCCCGGGGGTCACATTTTCCTAATGAAGGTATGTGCGGCCCAAATTTTACGATCAGAAACCAGACCCCCACAGCACAAGTGCCCGACAGCTGTATAACATACCCCTACAGTGCACCCCAGCTACTCCGCCTACACTTGCAGTGAGGGAAACTACCCATTTTCTACCCCGACCGCCGGCTTTAGACCCTTACAGTTTCTTGGTAAAGCCAGACCCTTATAGTCCATTTTATCAATGTGAAAAAAAACATATCCTTAGAGGCCGTACATACCCGTATGCAAAAAAATATGAGTGTCTTATTCATTTGAATTAAACATATCTCATGTTTGTGGCAACCTGTTATTGAAGAAAAAAAAAACATTTTGCAAACGTTTTCGTAAACTCCCCTGAAAATCAATCACAACTCACATTTTCTGATAATCTGCCCTGGTAACCAAAATGCTCTACATATAAACAAAACAAAAATGGAGCAAGCATAGCCGTACGTGCCTATCCCCCAAAAAATAAAAACTGCAATATCTAATCGAAGTATTCCCGTTACAAGAAGTCATTGCCAATAATGTTCGTTAAAAATAATTCGATAGCGTCCATTTTCAATGTCAGACACTTTTTCTAAAATGATACCGTTCTTTGGTAATCTGTACATGAAACCAATATGTATTATGTTCCATAATAATCTATACTTGAAAACGACACAGATTCTTTGATAAGATATACTTGAAATTAACTCGCCTACTGTAATGACCAATGATTATCAGCAGTTTAAATCAAGAACCTTCCTTGGACATCAGGAAGAAAAAAAAGAATTAAACAAAGTTTCTTGTTGAATATAAGTTCTTTTGCGACAAATAGTGCAAAGAGTGCCTTTATACCCCAAGGGAAAATTTTCTGATTTTCTGATCAAATTTCCCCGATTCTTCCCGAAATGTCTATACAATTTTCCCGATTTTAGACTACTTAACTGTGTGAAATCACAACTTTCACATAGTCTCTATTCGCCCCTGGACCCTGCAAGATCTTCGCTACTAAAATACTCCTATAGTGTGCTTTAAGTTCCATAAACGCCTTCCCCTTTACACTGAGATGTCTTGTTTGAATGGCTCCTAGTTTTTTTGATTCGCAGATTTGTTGAGCCAAGGCTTATAACTTATGCAGAAAAAAAAAGAGACTGATAAATGGCTACGCGTGAGATAAAATACTTGCAATTGCCCTGTCAAAATAAAATCCTTTTGATAATGTATGACTCATATACCATAATAGAAAAAACACTGAATTTACAACAAATTTATCATTATTTTTAAACTTAAATCAAAAGAAAATTTCAACATTTTAAGCAACCTATCTAACATATATAAAAAATCAAAAAAATTATTAGGAGTTATCATCCCTAAAAAGCCTGCAGCCAATTAGTTTCTTCTAATGTATACAAGTTTTGGTGCCACAGACTAGCTTCTTTTTGCTTCTGGATTGGTCTCTTATCATTGTTTATCATACGGAAGTGAATTTATTTTGATCATTCATAAAAAATAATTATTCAAACCACATCTAGTCATTGTAAAACAAAAATAAGAAAATAATTTTCCTTCTAAAACATTCAGTCGGTGAGTCTGTGGCATTTTGTCAATGTAATTATCATTCTGCCAACAATTGAGTATTTGTTAAACAGAATTTTGCAAATGTATCTTTTCATTGATTAGTTTTTTTACACAAGTTTGTACTTAGGTTTACAAGTCAAGAGCATTAGTTGGCATTTGTTTGTCTTGAGTATCAAAATTTGGTAATACACAATTTCTATTCATCTTTGTTGCATAGTCCCTTTCTTGTTTCAATAATTCCTTTCATTACCTAGGCCTGGAAATTTGGCGGAAACGATCGTTATCGTTTTTTCTAATAATGAACAAAAATAGATTATTTTTTTCTTTTGTACCTTCAGCCTATTACAATATATTTCACTAGGCTTCGCTACGCGAAATCTAATAAAACAATGATTTATTTTACAATCAGAAAGTTTTTTGTTTTCGTTGTCGTCGTTACAGTATCGTTACCGCAAACCAAACTTTAGATAAACGATTTTAGGTTCTGTCGTTTACGAAAACGATAAATAACGGTAACGAAGTTTCGTTTATCATAAAAGTGTAAATTTCCAGGTCTGTTACCATAATTTACCAGCTGCAAAGTCTAGTTAAAATGAATTATAATTTCGTTAAGTATTTCTAAGAAATAGAGACTTTGCTATCTTCCAGTTATTATCTTCATTTTGCTGTCAATTGATGGAAGTCATAATTTTCTTGAAATATCAAGAAGAAGGAGTCATACTACAGCACATAGCACGAATTATTTGGCACCAGACACATTTGATACTAAGTGTGAAATTAAGATTCAATAAGTGATACAACCATTCTGGTGCTCAAACTCTGAGTACTGAATGATTTTGTACAAACCTAAGTTCTCGGGTAGGCTACGGCACATCCAAAAAACGTGGCCATCAAAACATTTATTATTACAAATCATTCGATGGGTACTTGCATATTACATAAATTAAAATTTGCTTGAGCCTTCTTCTCTAGCGCCATCAACATATCAAAAAGCGAAAAAGAGGCCCTGGGAAGTTGATTGCCTAAAATCAGCAAGTGACAAAATTTTGAGATTTAGCCAAGATTTTGATCATTTAATTGGTCAGTGTAAAAATTCATCTATTTATCAAATTTAAAGCACTTTTAATTTTGGAACTTTATCATAGGTTTATGATATTGAATATCCTCATTGATTATTGCATTTTAAGAATTTAGACTCCTTATAGCTGGTTACTTGGTGGTTACTGTTAGTTACTTCTCGTTCCATTTTTTTGTGAGAACGTAAAGGATTACACCTTTAAGTAAAGTTTAGGTGAACTGCATCTTTCAACATTGAGTTATTAAAGATTATAAGTCTGTGGGGTTGTCAAAATAACAGCAAAATACAGATTTTGGAAAATAAAATCAATGAAATCTGCAATTTTTTGATGACTTCAGTGTTTTTTGGGAAAAAACGAGTATTCATAATTTTTGCTGACGTCATCAAAGAGGCTTGTGACACATACCTTTGTTTTCATACTTTTTGGGACAGGTTGTAACTCACTCGAGTAATTGAGGCCCAAACCCCCCAAAGTATTTTTGGAAATCTGCAAAACAAATCAAAGCTAGTTTTACAACTTCAGCTTAGGGGTCATCCATTTATTACGTTCACATAAAATCACCTATTTTCAGACCCCCCCCCCCCCTCCCCCCTTGTTTGCACATGTTCGCAAACAAGTTACTCCCCTCCCCCCTTGCGACAATCCTTTATCTAAATCTAAAATCCTCTGCCTGTCCCATGACAAATTATTTGCCTTGATCAGCCTTCAGTGCAAATGAGAGGAAATTGAAAACTTTGTATTTACTCCTCAGACTAAAGTTCTATTTGAATAGCAATTTATTAAGTAGCTCTGAGAGCACTTAACCAAAATCAGGTATGGGACATGCCCTGCTGGTCAATCCTTTTCATCTCATCAGAACGACCACACAATTACAGTCATGATTGATTGAAAAAAGAATTAGAATTGCAAATTTGACAGTTTGTTTGCCCATACACTAGCCTGAATACAGGGTGTGAATTCTTTGGTTTCTTAATAATGTTTTCAAAAACTTAACATGATTACATCTTCAGTAGACACAGTGTCAATTTTTAGAAAAGTTAGTTTTTCAGACTATTTTGATTTTCTAAATGGAAAACCCTTTTAATACTATAAACAAACACTCATATTAACTAAAACATTCTTTATAAGGGAATATGGGAAACTCATATTACCAACTTATTTTTCTCAACCTCACAAAAATATGCAACGTTTTTCTCAGATTTTTATTATCGGGTTGTTATCGTCATGGTCATGATTGAAAGAAATAAAACTGTTTGATGCTATGAATTGAAAAACACTGTAAAATATAAAAACAATAAAAATGTTGTAAAGTAAAAACAAAAGGATTTGATGCTACTAAGCCAAGAATCCCTTTAAGAACTTTAAGAAATTGTTAGCTTAGTCTAGGCTACCCATACACCAAGCATATACAAGCAACATACATGACGGAACACACATTTACAGATGTGCACAGTTGTTTTTGAGTCCAAAAATCTACAAAAACCAGTCACAGGTAGGGTTTATCTGAAAAGTACAACATAGAGTATAGTTTTTTAAGTTTAAAAGGAGACTTATCAAAAAAGGTATATATACTTTTTCACTTTTACTTTACTTAGCAGTCCAGAAGCATCCAACGAGCCCAAAATGCAAAATATCTGTTCTTTTTTTCCAGGAAAGACACTTTGACAAAGAATCTATCCAAAGCCAAATGGTCTCAGAACACCTTAAAAAATCTAGGAAACTAATATTTTTGCCCAAAAAAACAAAATATTTGTTGTTTTTATCTAAAGTCTAGCAGGCATCAAATGGTCTAAGAACAGATCGTATTTTCCAGGAAACTAGAGTTTTAGATCGAATACATGAAACTTTAGGAGCTCAAAACACAAACTGTCCAGTAAAGCCAAAAAAATCTAGCAGGCATCAAATCGTCTCAGAACACATCCATATTTTCCAGGAAGCAGAAATTTTCAGCCAAACACATCAAATTTTCCAGCAAGGTAGATTTCGAAATATTCTACGGACACATGTAAATTTCTAGGAAAAACATGCCTTCCGAACAGATATTTAGAAAAAATGCCTTGTTGACTGCAGTCGGCAGTCCCTGGTCAGTATCCCCCAGATAAGTAGCTAAAGATTTTAAAAGGTACAAAAAACTAAGTATGACCTTACCTTATCTTGTATTTCTTTTACCCAGAGCTTATCATGTCAGCATACAATACAAACGTCAATTTGTCAAAACAGTAGATCTGGTAGGCAGGTAGTACAGTATATACAGCACACACAAGCAACCACGCGTTTTTTCTGCCGCCATTTTTAATGTTTTGATTTTTCAAAGTATGATAATTAGACAATTTCCCGCGATAACTCGAAGACGTACACTCAATGTTTATTTGACGCCGTGATTGCGATGTTGAGGTGTTCGAAATACATGGAAGTGGTGTTGTGTTGCATGTACCGCAAAATCTCAAATTCACCAATTTTATTTTAAGATGCTTTATAGATTGTAAGTATATGTTTTTGCAAATTTCCTTGTTCTATTTGCCTATTTTTTTAACTTTTCGTGTATATCTTCGAAGCCAAAATAAAGTTTTGACACTTTTTGTTGAGTTATCTATTTTATTGTTTGTCTTTTTAGCCGTTTAGATTTTTGCAAACTGTCTTAAAACTCCTTTTTAGTAGTCTCATATAGAAGCTAAGTCTCACAGCTATGTTTCAAGATATTGCCATATATACTTACTTTACTGTTTGTTGTCACGTACAGCAGACCAGGTGACAGGGACTGGGAGGGCTATTAATGATAGTGGGTCTGCCGGGGGTGGGTCTTTCCATGTTTGTCTTTCTGAATATGAGTTTTTACCTGCCACGGACCACTGCAGGGATGCCTGACATTTTCTTGATTTTATGCGTGTGGATTGGTGGTTTGATTAAAAAATTAATTGAGAATTATGCAAAAGAACATTGGGATGTGCTGTGTTTTGTAAGCCAGGCAGGAGGAAAAGGCAAAAAGTCATCAAATGTCTATTCATTTAGTTGCACCATAATGAAAAATAACTCGTTTAACTACTTTTTGCTCTGCTCTAGCCTCTAGTAGCAAGTATGACCTACCTCGTGATCATTGCATGTATGTAATACACCTTTTCCAGTCAAGACACAGGCACATACGAAATATATTTTGTCCCGTCTGTAATCAGAATTATAGCATTTTTTAATCACAGCTGCAATACCATTGCTTTAATGCTCTATTTATTTTTGGAAGTTTTTCTCAGAGACATGTACTAATTTGGTTAGTTTCAAATTTTAGGTAAGATAGAAGGGGCTAAAAAAACGTTTCATGAACTTTTAATGTAGTTTTTCTAGGTTTTGTCCGTAATCAAGATAGTAAATTCTTGATGCCAGTCTGCTATACCATTGCTTGGCATGATGTTTTGTAGTCATTTTACCTCAATGTCCAACCAATACCAATACCAGTGTCTCTATATCCACTGTCTTGTCAATAAACTCTTATAAAAACATCATATTTACCTCCTCTTGTTTTTCTTTGTTCCGATTTATGGGAAAGGTATTGAATTTTGAGTATTCCATTCTTGTTTGCTAAACTTCTACGTTATTTGAATGCTAGAGCAGCATTCAAAATTTCTTTGAAATTATTTGGAGGCCTATTAAAAGATGCTTAAAACCAACAAAACTTATTCAAATGTCAAAGGGCAATGCATCTACAACACACTGTTTTTTAATGCACATGTTTTTTTGAAAATTTGTGAACTTTTATTACCACAAGTTGGAATTAATTGGAGTTGTGGTGAACATTTACAAGGTGATTACCATTTTATTGCACCTTTCTTTAAAATTCTAATGATTTTTATGTCTTTTATTAACTGCACAAATCAAATCAAATTACAGTTTGTAAAGCCCATGGAAAAAATAAGATATTTGAGGACCAATGGAATTTTTGGTTGCAAAAAGGAACATATATATAACAATCTACTAAAATCATTAAAACATTTTCAGCTGGGTTTGAATAATTTCTTTTAGGAGCTGGTTTGATATTTTCAACAGTGATTGATTACCTTATTACACAATAATGATGTGGTACACCAAATAACACAGAAAAAATGTTGTGATCATAAATTAACACAAATTGCGAGTTTGTTAGTCAAAGTTTGACAAAATTCAAAGGTCTAAGTGGTATTTAATTAACAATTATTTTCGTGTAATAAGGTATTTTCCACACAAATTTAATGTATTCAACAACCAGTATAAATTTCTTCCAACATGGATGGGTTTCTTCTAACAGGGATTGATTGTTTCAATAAGGATTGAACTTTGTCAGCTGGGATTGATTTTTTAACAAGGGATTAATTGTTTTAAACAAGGGATTAATTGTATTCAACAGGGATGATTGCTTTCAACAAGGATTAATAACTTAGCTCCCTTTCTCATACCAAATAATTCACGAAAGAAGCGAAATAATTTTGTGACAGAGACGGGTCGA
>JAUBWS010080487.1:0-12631 GCA_032270445.1 Darlingtonia californica
ACAATACCTCCTAACAAATTTTCCAATCTGATTTTAAAATTTTTGTTGTTAATAAATTCTGACATTTTTAAATATTACTAATAAAAATATCATATTTCTTTTTAATAAAATAGATATTCCCTTGTTTCCCCCTTTGTGGCCCTCAGTGGAAATAACTTAATGGCCTAAAGGCTAAAAGGTTAATCTGGGCTAGCCACAATAAATATCTATTATTATCATTATTACTATTATTACTATTATTACTATTAAGAGAGCAATGGAGAAGAGAGGGTTGCAAGGAAGCCAAACATAAGGGATTTTAAGAAGTTTACCAGAAGGACTTTCGGTACTGCCAGGAGGTATCAGGCTAGACCGAAAATGGATTGGCCTGTGCGCCCTGAAAGTGGTCGAACGTACTGTTTATCAAGGAAATAAATTAATCAAAATTAAAATTGTTAATTTTTTTTTCTGAATCTGAACATACTCACTTCAATGATTAAAAGAACCATGCATGGTTTATAAGTCTTGATGATCTGGGCTGCCTCTCTGTCGGGATTTTCTGATTTTCATGAATTTGTCAGGATTTGAAAAATCAGTCAGAAAAATCAGGAAAAGTTGCTCATATTTCCCTAAAAGTAATGATTAATCTGATTAAGTCAGGATTTTTTTTGAAATCTGTTATAAAAAATAATTTCTTTTAGTTTACTCTCTAGTCCTTGGCATTACGTAAAAAGGCCAAAATGGGTGTTAAGTTTACTTTTTTAGAATGACTCATAAAACACAAATTACATCATTTTTTCCATTTGTGTTTTGGTTTGAAATAATAAGTATATATAAGCACCAAAAGTTTAGTTTGTTGTACAGTTTTTGCGTTGTTTGTATTTTACTTTAGAAAACGGTATGATTTGCGAGGAATTTTCTAGAATTGCCAAAAAGACAAAATTTTCTGGCCACCTTGTCAATCTGTGGGTTTAAATCTGAAACATCTGTCTATGAGTAACAAGTACTTAAAATATATTATAGGTTAGGGGGATTCACCTGAAATGGGAAGGCAATATGATGGATTTCTTAATTCTAATAAAACGTTTTTCTCTTTTTATTTTTAGATATTAAAAAAATTAAGTAGTATGTGATCAATCAACATTGGTTCTTCGAACGTGGTATAACTTAGGTGGTATTTCAATTGAAATGATGCATTCTTGTCAACATCAATCATTTTGGTAATATTTAAGTGTGACTTCTTTGTCTAGGTATCTCGAGTTGCAAAAACTGTAAGAAAATCTTTTCCTATTAATAAAATCTAACTAGGTCACGGTGTGAACACAGTGCAATGACGACCGCCTCCAAATTTAAAAACGTTTCAACAATGCTGATATTAGTAATTTGATGTCTGAACGAGATTTAACTTTACTTGATGTTGGCAGCGAAAAAGTTCGGCATAATTATTTCCTTAAGGGAAGAAATTTTGGCGGGAAGAAAATTTGGCGGGTTTGGCGGAATTTAATTTGGCGGATACTGGAAAATTTTTAATTTGGAAAACGAAGTCAAACATGAAACATCAAAAGAAAAGATTATAGTTCTGGACTAAACCGATTGTATCCGATTTTACACTCAGCTTCGATCTTCAGGTCAGACGAAAGCCTTGCTCACGTGCGACATCGCAGACTTCTTCTTTAGCTTTTTAGCGCCCAAATAACACGCATGTGTGTCTGAATGTTGAAACTCAATTACCTCAATAAACATTGCTTTTACCTCCATGTTATACGGCCACGAGTGTCTTTTTTTCTGTTATCTCCACCATTTTTGACGATTAGCCAAACTTTTCTGGAAAGCTTTGTATGCGCGACATTTTAGATAATCGAGTCAACAAACAGAGCGTCCAAGCCGCGAGAAATTTTCATCAGCTTTTTTTACCGCATACCAGACAGATTAATACCGCCTTCGGCGGTCGATTACATAATACTATAAAGTGTATCCAGAAAAAAATACGAAAACAAAGATTTTTCAAACATGAATTTTGACAATGCTTAAAATGATGTCTTACAAATATATCAGGCCCTTTTTTAGAAGAAAAGTGCATCCGACTTTCGGACGCTGCCCTCTTACATTTGTCAAATAAAGAGTTTCATTTCATTTAAAACTCTTAACTGGCACCTACCTAGGGGTGCTGCTTGGTTATAAGTGCCCTTTTACTTCTGAAAAATGCCCTGTTTTCTGTTAACGGACGCTGCCTTTATTTTCTATAATAGGGCCTGTATATACTATTCAATTTACTATACAATGATCACAAGCAATGAGAAATTTTAATCATGGCTAACTGCCATGTTCAGAGTTCCAATCAAAGAATGAAAAGTGATTTGCGAATTTTTTTTTCATCTATTAAAATAATATCCATTTATAGTTACTAGGTCACAACTTAGCATTAAATAAGACAGTACATCTACAAATTTTTTCTTTTAATTGTATTCGCGAAACGTTAAAAACTGTTCGCAAATCGCGAGTGGTTGATTGGAACTCTGCATGTTATAGTTAAGCCTAAATAATAATGTTCTCTATTAATATCCGTAGCTTTCTTTTTTCCCTGGATTCATATCACACAAATGCCTTGATTTTTGCGGCTTAATGTTAATTTCTCTGATTGTCATTTTTGACATTTGACAACAATTTTTCTTTCCCATTCTACCCTGTTGTTGTAAGACGTAAGGAATTTTATTAATGTTTTTGTTCAGTTGTGTTTGTAAATTTTTTCTCGTTGCCGTACACTTTTCTTGTTGCCGTACTTTTTTTTATGCCAACAAAAAACAAATGAGATATTTTATTTTATTTTTTCAGCTCACAAACAAATGGAAATTGCTTGTACAGCGTTATCAATTCACTTGATTTGCAATTCTTCATTGGCTAAGAAGTTAAGGGTAACATCTTGTCTTGAACTCTTTCTGAATGCAGATTTTTACTTCTCACATCCAAATTAAGTATTGTTTCAATTTTTTTTTTTTTAACTTATGTTAAGTGGACTTCAATATTAGCTTTTGCTATTAGTTTCTCAGCCTGCAGGAGGACCAAAATACAGTCCTGAAATAATCCAACAAGAAGCTATTTTAAAATGTTTGGATAAGTCGTATGTCTCTTATGTATGTGTACTAGCTCTTTCGTCTGTTGTGCAGCGTAGAATAGTGTTGCATCGTACTAAATGTGGTGATAGATGTTATTACCAACTTTTCAATTCTGTAATTTTGCCACGCTGTTATTATGAGGAAAATATAACAAATTTCAAAAATTTTCAGAACCTGATTTTCTGTATCGTCAGGATTGTCTTGATATTATGCATTGTCGGCTTGCTAAGATAAAAGGTGCTAAATTTACTGCTGATCATTTTGTTCCATTGATTACTTTTGCTCATTATAAATTTAACACGTATGTTGATCAAAGGCGTCAAATCAATCCTTCCATTTCTACCATGTCCGAATCACATAAGCGTAAAATATATGCTTCTGACGACAAACAGACTAATGTTACTTTTGAACCTTTTCCCAAAAAACCAAAAGTAATTTCGTTAGTTAAAGATTCCAATAATCATTCTGGTGCAAAACAAGCCGAGATTTCTAAAAAGTTAGATGTTTTTTCCTCAGTTAATTCCTCTCCTGATTTTAGTGTTAAAGAAACAGAGTCGACCAGCACCACCAAACCTTATTCTCCTTTTTTCAGTCAGTATACTATAGTAAATGCTTATAAAAATAAAAGGTTTGAAAATCTTTATACAAATTCTTCATCCGTAGTAACTTCTACATCTTGTTTATCAACTTCTACTTCTCAATCCATTGTCACAACTTGCTCTTCTTCGACATCCTCTCTTTCACGAACTACTTCAAAACCCTTACCAATTTTTACTGTTTCTTCCAGTACAGCTTTCAATTCAAGTTCTTCCTTCACTAAAACTGAAGTTGGACAATTTTTTGAAGATTCTGAACCTCCTACCGTCTCATCTACTAAATCTACATTGCCTAAAAAGCAAAGTAAGCCTATTTCATCTATAAACAATACTGTTGATGAATTAGATGCAAAAAATTGGGTTTTATTTTTCCATAACAAAAAATTTGAATGATCAGGAAAAGCATGACTTAATTAAAAGATGTTTTGTGCTAGATCAAAATTATAAATTTCCTAAGGAATTTTTATGTAAATGGCTAACTGAATATCCATGGATGCACTATTCCCAATCTTTAAAGGGTGCACTTTGTCTGCCATGCACTTTATTTGCTCATTCTAGTTCTAAGTTTGATAGACAAACAAATCTTGTTTTACAACCAGTTTCTGGAAGTAAGACAACAAAAATTAATATTAAGCGCCATTTTAAAAAGTTCTAATGGTCTCCATGATGATTGTGTTCATAAACTTCAGGATTTTTGAATAGAGTTGAAGGAAAGGCTTTGCCTGTTAATACTTTAATTGACAGATCAATTAATTAAAAATTCAGTTTTGCTGGAATTCAATTAAACCATATTGGCATAAGAAAGCGAATAGTTAGGTAAGACTTGAACCACTCATTGGCAACCACTCTGATGCAGTTTAGATAGGAGGACCTCATGGTCAACTGTATCGAAAGTTTTGTAGTCATCAAAAACTCCACAGGCAAGCTCACTCTTATAAGACATTGATGTATTCGCTCTATCATGCTAATGGCAGTTTGTTTTGTGGAATGTTGTTTTCTTAATCCGAAATGTTTTGTCTATTTGATATTATGATGATTGATAAAACCTATGGCCAATATTTCTCGTAGATCTTTTCTATATTGGATAACAGTAAAATTGGCTGGTAATTACAAACGTCTAAAGAAAAGTCTTTTCGAGACTGTTCCCAGTGTCTGTGGGAAGATACCAGTTTCAAAAGAAAGGTTGATTAATAATGACATCGAAGTTCAATATATAAATTAATCTTGAACTCAAAGGTGGACATTTTGCCATTCAAAAATCGAGTTTCTGAAAACTCGTGTTGGAAGAAAGCCATCAGGGAACCAACAACTTTTTCTAAAGAGAAAATGAAAATTGAGCTTTGCTGAACTGATATGAAGCTTCATTCAGCTCATGGCTTACGCGCCATTTCAAAAATAAGGATAACATTGATGTTTGTGAAAAAGTCGCCCCTCATACAAAACAACTTGGAGCTTAAAGCGCGTAATTTAAAAAAAAGGTAAAAGTTGATAAATAAATAAATGAATTACAATGAATTCTGGTATTTAAACTATGAAACGAGTTTCTCTTTGCTGAGATTACAGCGTACCAGTGTAACGTTTTAAAGTAATTGTTTAAGTTTTCGGAGGTATACAATTTTGCGCAAATTGAAAAGAAATTCAAATAAAATAAAAAGTTGCGTAACTGTAACACCTCTGTTATTTTCTTGTTTTGAAGTATAATACACGCAATGACGTTTCATGTTTTAAATTTGTGTCTATTCGATATTTATTTAATGGATTTCTTTCCTTTTTAATATCTAATGATTTTAATATTTAATGATTTTTACGTAAAGGTTTCGTAGTTCAGTATAATTCCTAGTAATTTTTTTTTATTTAGATTTTTATATATATTTATCAACATAGCATATACATATTTCACAAGTTTCTTGTAAGATTATTATTAGTAATAGTAATAATAATAATAGCTCCAACCTGAGATCAGCGTTGGCAAAGTTAGGAATGGGAAACACGCTTGGATCCATCCAAAGAGCGGCGTTACTTGGATCTGCCCATATCTTAAGAAAGGTGCTCCGACTCTAAGCCCCTGGCTGGGGCCGAGACGGAATAGCAGCACACCTGCTATTAACGACAATTCCAGTGCGGATAATATTAATTAATAATAATAAAAAGTTTAGTTTCAACAACACCCTGTTTCAGGAGGTCGAATTCATTGCAACAGAGGAGGGAACTGCGTCTCGGCCATCAACTCGCAGCACTTTCACCAATTGTCATCACCAGATTCCTCCATCAGTCTCCCCCCATCAACATTTCAACATTTTGCCATCCGGCCCAAGAACTTGCAATCAAAATTGGCATAACATAAATCTATCGCCAGAAACTGTTGCGCTTACAAAGGTGAACTCGCTAGCTATTTTCATTTCTACACTTCCAGTAATAATGGGACAAGTATCTAGTAAGGCACAGATAATTGACAACACAAGTCATTGGTTACTTTCAGCTATATCACGATAAATTATTAACCTAAAATAAACGCTCATGATCGTATCCTTACAACTTTCTAATGCCATCTGAACATGATGTTATAGCAGATCGCAATGCTGATGGCTGTGATTGATGATCAAAATAAAACAAGAATTCCATTATGACAAATGTTTTTTTCTTTCTATTAGGCAAGTCAAGAAAGACAAAAAGTCAGAAAAGATGATGGTGATAATGTTGAAATGGATTTCCACAAATATCAAAGTGATGCAGGTGAGATTGTTGGATTATAAATAAATTGTAAATTAACCTTTTAACTCTTTGGGGTCAAATGTGGTCGTTAACGACCTACTGTAGCTTCAGATCATCAAGAAGACCAATCTCAGAAAAGCTCAAAAAATGGTATGTTAATTCGATTTAAAATGTTTATGTAGTTGTAAAAAGTAAAGCATTTAAATCATCACATTTAAAGTTTTCTTATTTAGCTTCCAATGTGAACAGCGGTGATGAAGACGACTGCCAAAAGAAGAGTTCGCACATTGGTATGTTACCTTAAGGGGGTTAATTTCCTATCTTGATTGAAGTATACTTTTGCAGTCTCGCAGTCTTTTTAGCTACCTTCCTAGAAAAGTTATTATCATTCTATTTTCATTTTTGATCTAAGTAATTCATACAAACAATGACGAGCGAGTCGGAAAAAAATTATTTATATACAACGAGTCAAAAAATGTATTTATAACGATTTATATGTATTCATAATCGATGCTAATTTACTACGTAGAAGCATGAATTTTTTACGGGACAACTTGCATTCGTTCTATCAAATCTAAATGTGATTTAATCTGGTCTATTAGCTTTAGGTCATAATAAAGACCATCATCAGAAAATCTCAAAAATTGGTATGATTATTAGATTTCGAGTCTTTATGTAGCTGAAAAATTGAAATATTTTCATCTTCTCTTTTTTGTGCCTAAGAAGAGATATAGTGTACCTTTTATTTTGCATTTAGTTATTCCAAGATAAAAGTGTTAAGATTCAATTAAATGTCTCATTTTTGGTTTTCTACCATTCAAAATATTACATTTTTTTTGCATTAACCTGTGAATATTTCAGACCTAAAGCCTAGTAACCTTTATTCTGCCTATACATAAATATAAAAAATCTCATTGACAGCTATTGAAGTAGTAGTTATAGTAACTTTTATATTTGCTGATATCGATAGAAGAATTTTTAAAGTATGTCAAGAATTCATTAAGAACTAGCCAAATGCGAGTAAAGTTATCTAGTAACATAGCTAAGAAACCCCGTTGTTTCATAACGTCTTCGAAAATCGTTTCTCGTAGAGCTAAGTTAACCAGCATGACAATTAAGAACAAGAGTTACTAAATGAATTCCTTTCAACGACTACCAGTGAAAAGAAAGAAATCTTACTCGACTTAGTCGCGTCTTGCTTCCTTTGGTCCCATTTGTTAGAAAATACAATGTTACCGTTTTTCTTTGTCTTAACTTACACACAATAGAAGCAGTTTTTGACATATTCATGGTTGGTTACACCGACGAGTTACACAAGCACATGCATGAACAAAACATCTGCATTGTTTAATTATGAACATTTAGATGATCTTTCAATCAATTTTCATTCTTATAATTGTAACTTGAAAATATTCAAGCACGCAGAATGAACTTTGATCTGAGCTCTATTTTTTTATAAGCACTATAACTTCTCTTTGGTTAACGTTAGCAATGCATCCGTTTCACCTGAAATTATTGCACCAAAATAGGTTTTACTTGAAATATATTGAAAATGGAGCAAATCAAATAACTTAAAATTAATATTACTTTTTCAGTTACGCAGAAAAACTACGTCCATTACTCATTGAGATTAATAAATATTTATTTACATCGTCAAGAGGATCCCGGGATTATGCGGTTGATCAGGCATTTATTTCGAATGCAATATCGACTAAAATTTCCATATCTTATTTACATCTATCCGCCATGTACAATACATATATGATTATTTTTATCCACGGATAGTTTGCCCAAAATAGTTTGACTATTTCCATCCATGGATAGTTCGAACAAAATGTAGACATACTTCATAACAGATTCATGGAAGATACTTAGTTATTTAAGTGTTTTTTTGTGCACATCAAACAGCTCATGTTCAATTCTTCAAGCCCTGTGTGTGGAAAGGGTTAAAATCCAAAAAGGCTTTAAATTTGAGTTTTTGTAGCAAAATGTTTCTTTTTTAGCTCCCGGACAGATGGAGACTGTTTTCTCAGTTCAGTTGCTGCTAGTGTGAAATTCAAGTTTTAGTTGAACTTTTGCGTACCCTATATTGTTTGGAACTGTTTCTCAATTCTGAGTTTTACTTTGATCATTCATGTTTTAAGTATACTCATTTTATCCTGAATTGTTTTCCTCCCTTAAAACCTTGGATCTAATGTCTGTATCACATACATCATTTAAGAGTAATCTATCAAATTCAAATATTGTAAAGAAAGTAATGTGTTAAGAAGGTTTCTTTTGAATGCTGGCTTTAGCTTCAGTCATCGGCAAAAAAATGTTTTGTTTCTATCCTGACTTTAGTGACATCAAGGTAAAAGCTTTCTTTAGTCCATGTGTTCTTCCTAGATCTTTAAACGAGGGCTCATCATTTTTTTCATTTGAAAATTTGAATTTTCAGGGCAAATCATCTTGTACCCATGATTAAATATGAGAAAAAATAAAAAAAGAGGCCACCTTCTGGTGCTAATTATTTTCAAGCTCCAAGGAAGAATATAAAATCTTTGCCATCCAAATATGGCTTTTTTAGGAGCAAAATACAAACCTGTGTTAAAATAGAAGAATCGAAGATAAGTTTTCATTCTGTACCAGCTAGTTATACATCTTCTGTTGTAACAACAGTGTCATCGAGTAACCTGAGTATGACTTCTTCTTATTCCTCATTTCCTCATCCACTAGTGACATCATCTATTTCTTTATCTAGAACTTATTATCGAGAGTGCAAAAGCTGCATTGCATGCTTTTTGTGTTGAACTCATGATCAATTTTTTAAATAGTATCTCTGAAAAGTCTTTTCCAATTTCACCCCAGGTTGACAGCCTTAGAATAAAAAGAATCAAGGAAAATAGATCTCTCATGGTGCCCATAATTGATACCATTCCTCTATGTGGCCGACTTGGGCTTCCTTTTCGAGGACATTAAGATTCATCCTCATTTCACCCTGAATGTGGAGAGATGTCTGTCACCTCTGGAGTTGGAAATTTTATTGAAATTATAAATTTTGGTATTAGGTATTGTATGGGTTAGTGGAGCAATTTGAGGGAGAAGCTCGATACTAAAAAAGCACTCTACGGAACAGAAGGCGATGACAGCGGAAAGCGGAAAAAATAGTTTGATGTGGCAGGAAATTGAACGTTTAAAAAATGAGTCAGAGGCGAGGCTAATTTTCGCAGGTAGCTCGTTTGAGAGTTTTTCGCGGGTATTAATTTTCGCAAATCGTCAAAATTGAGGATTTTTAAGATTTCAGTGAGTTCCAAATCGTAAAATCAAAAACAAAAGAACTTTTAGTTAACAATAAACTATAAATTTACTTGTTCTTAAAAAGTTTAAAAAGTTACAAATGGTGCAATATAAAAAAACTGGTCAGAAGAAGAAAACAACGGAGGTAAAATCAAAGGACATTCGTGATATGTTGCAAAACTTTCGTCACGATTTTTTCGAAAAGAGAAAGGAACGTCGTTGTAGTTGATTAATTATAAAGATAAAGAAATAAAAGCATTCTGTTACTGAATTAATTTACATTTTTTGTTTCTAACCGCAATTTGTCAGAAGGTCTGAAATTCCCAGAAATTCCTAGAAATTCCGTTTTTTTCAATTATTTTCGCGGGTATTGATTTTCGCGGTTTCAAAAAAATTGAATATTTCGCGGTACAAATTTTCGCGATTTTTTATTTTTCATGATATGGGTCTCTTATTTTAAACCAATAAGCTAGTTAGTTTTGTTCTTTATACTCATTATTTGTTTATGTTTAGTTTTTAACAGTGGTACTTTATTTTTCATGATGTAGTAAACACACGAGCTACCAACTCTTCTTCCAAGTAGTGACTTTTAATCCTTGTAATTCAAGGAAAAAATCAAAAATGAGGCCACCTTCTGGTGCTAATTTTTTTCCAGCTCCAAAGAAGAATGAAAAATCTTTGCCATCTAAATATAGCTCTTTTAGGAACAAAAAACAAACCTGTGTTAAAATAGAAGAATCGAAGATAAGTTTTCATTCTGTTCCAGCTAGTTATACATCTTTTGTTGTAACAACAGTGTCATCAAGTAACCTGAGTATGACTTCTTCTTATTCCTCATTTCCTCATCCACTAGTGACATCATCTATATCTTTAACTAGAACTTCCTCCTGCAGTCATCCTATTACTAATATTCCTAATACTTTAATTTATTTGGATATCATTTCCCCTGTACATTTTTAACATGACCCTGATTCATCAAAAGCTCCATTGAGCAGTAGGCTTTTCAAAATCAAATATTGTTTTGAAAATCTCCACACCTTCTAAAACTGTAACATCTTTGCACGTAGATGATTAAAAGGAAACTATTGAAAATAAGTATGATATGAGAACCTATTTCGATCAATCTAGGAGGGAGCTTACAAATGCCAAAATTCATGATTTGATAAGAAACGTTTTTGTTCCTGATGCTAAACTTAATTTTCCAAAGGCATCTAGTAAAAATGTAAGAGTGTTCAGGTATGCATAGTTACAAAATCACTCATGGCTACGCTACTATAAAGCTGAAGACGGGGGATTTTGCCTTCCTTGTTCATTATTTTCTCGAAAGGCACCAGAGAAATTTCAAAAAGTTCGGTCTTGATTTCAAAAGCAGCAAAGGCTAATAATAATACAACATCTAATTTTAAACAGCACGAGAGTGCAAAAGATGCATTGCATGCTTATTGTGTTGAACTCATGACCAACTTTTTAAGTAACTTCTCTGGAAAGTCTTTTCCAATTTCAGCACAGGTTGACAGCCTTAGAATAAAAAGAAATCAAGGAAAGACGCCAAGAGTCATGTGCAAATCACGACAATACTGATGCCTATATAGGTTTCGGTACTTTCTTACAAATATGCAATTCAGTTACCAAAGAGAACGAAATGAGCTTAAAAACTTATTTGAATTAAATTTTGGCGGCACTGAAGATGGAGAACAACAAAAAGAAAACGGTCATGTTACTCGGCAATTCGGATAGTGGCAAAACTCTAACAACAAGAATGTTCTTGGCACTCTTTGAGGATTTTAAAATTGGCAACTTCAATATTCCGACGAAACACCGTGCCTAACGCATTTCCCATTGACAATCTTTTGGGCAGTCAAATCTACAGCTGTGAAGAGTGGTTCGTAGATAATGCTGGGACGATGCAAAAGATGGAAACTATGTTTGAAGGGAACACTGATATGGCGATCAAACGGAAATACAAGTCGGATTTGAATCTCAAGCCTAGACCGGTGTGGATTACAGGTAACGGTGACAGACCACAAGACGCAACTATGTTATTTAGCAACGAATTCAAGGCTATTAACAACAGATGTACTATCATTATGATGCGAAGAGCCGTTCAAAAGAGATTCAGCGAGGGAGATATTTGATTCATACTCAAGTACAACAAACCTATCTTGGCCAAAATCTACAGAGATTTCCACGAGAAATTGGAGGAAAAGAATTATGCAACAGTCGAAGTAGTTAAATCAATTGTGAAAGATAGTCTTTCTAATAATCTCTCAGAGAAAAATAATACATACTTATTGTCATCCCTCGGTAGTGTCTTCAATAGTAGGTTAATGGTTAGGTAAAAGAAATCTTCTGCGTGTGCCAATCGAAAAAGTTTGAATTTGTCAACAATCAATATCAAAGATAAAGAATCTGTTCCGTCTTTTTTGAAATGGCTTGCAAATATGAAAACCATGGATTTCAAAGTTGTCATTTATTGTCGCTCAGTTAGTTGCCCTTTGTGGTTATATATACACTAACCTAATCAATATGTTAACAGACAATCCAAGAGAGTAATCCGCATGTACCATTCGGAAACAACAGATGTTTGTAAGAAAGCAGTTTCAGATACTTTACAAAGTCATAATTCAACAATAAAAATTATTGTTTGAACGAGTGCCCCAGAATGTGGCGTTAATATGAAAAATGATAGGTATGTAGTGCATTGTGGCCCAGCATATGATGGTGCAGATTTCTGTCAGCAGAATGGACGTGCAGGCAGGAATTCGGATGCCTAATGTCACGCTGTTCTATATTGCTTCCCTAATGCCACGAGAAACATTTCTGTGAAAATGAAGAAATATATTTAGTCCAGGAAAAAAAGGCCAAAAACCCACCTTTAACTAGAAAATTGCACACTACTATTTTTAGGTCCCCAAACATCCCTAGAACACATTTAAAGATGGTTTTCAGGCTAGA
>JAUBWS010080498.1:0-12629 GCA_032270445.1 Darlingtonia californica
TGATGATGCTTCAACATAGTTTTGAGGCGAAAATTTGTCAATAAAAATAAACTTGTCTTTTAACCCAAACAAAAATTATACTGAGTTATATCACATGCACACCGCTTGCGCGACTGTGTGGGGTAAATAAATAGCAAAAGTCTAGGAACAAATAGAAAATAGAAAATAAGAATTTATGTGCTATCTATGTTGTAATCCTCAAATTTGGGTGGTGGTAGTCGTGCCCTGTTGGATTTTCTGGCTGGGATTTGTGCTGTGGGTTCATCAGTTGTAGTCTCTCCGTCGTTAAGTTGTGGTGGATTGTTCTCCTTTTTTTGTTGTCCTTCCTCCTCTAAGTCCCAAAGTGTCGTTTGTGTGTTTGGATTGTGTGTCTTCTGATAGTTTGGTTTTGTTCTTGCTATGTTTCTGATGACCTCTTTTGGCAGTAATTTGGTGTCCTGTGATGGTTTTGACCTTGAATGGTCTGGATCATAAGGTGGTTTTTCTTTTGTACTTGTCTTCTATTTGGATATTGTGTGGAGTACCTTTTTCCGTCTTTGTTGTGTGTTTGCTTCTCATTAACTTGTATGTCTCGTTGTTTTACTTTTTCGATTTGTCTACGTGTCTGAAGGAATGTCGTCTGTGGAAGGCGACTTCGGAATTTACGACCAAATAGGAGTTCTACTGGTGCTTGTCGTGTAGTTCGATGTGGTGTAGCTCGATAGAGTTATAGCATCTTGTTTTATAGGATTGTTCTTTTCTATAATGGCAGTGTGCCAGGCTTTGCGACATACTTTCATAAATGCTTTGGCTAGGCCATTTGCTTCCGGATCTTCTGCACTGTGTGTTGGTTGATGATTGATGACTGTCCATCTGAAGTATTCTTGTAAAAGGTGGTTTTCATTGCCATTGAAAGGTGGTCTATTGTCGATTTTGAGGCGTTTGCAGTATCTGTGTCTTGAAAATATCGAGTCGAAGGCTTCAATGTTGTTTTTTGCCCCGTGCCTCTGACCACTGTCATTTCAGGGTAGCGTGATAACTCTTCTATAACCCTAGTAGGTAGCATCCATCAAGTGTAGGTCCTCTTATGATCTACTGATAACTTTTCCCACACTTTTCTGGTGGTGTCGAGGAGACATTTTGGTCTCTGTGTTTCGTTTTCGTCGATGCTTTACATGCCAGGCATCCTCTAACAACTTCTTCGATGCGTCTGTTCATTTGTTGGAACCACAGTCGCAATTTCATGTAGTGTTTCTTCGTATTTTGTCCAGGGTATCCTTTGTGCGCGATGTCTAGTAGTTGTGTTTTCGCATTTGGTCGGTTCTGCGTCTCTTTCATGTCGGTTCTGTCACCACGGAAGATTAGCCCATCGATTACAAAATCGCAAAGATCGTTGTTAATCCTTTTGTTGATTGGTCTGGTGTCAGGTGGATCTTTCTTCCCGGCCTGGATAGCTGTGATGAGCTCTTGGTATCGTGGATCTTCAAGAGCTCTTCCTTGATTTTGTCAATATTGATTGCGTTTGGCGAGTTGGTGAGGTTGATGATTTTGCGAATGTAGATTGTGTTGCCAATGTTGCCTTCTGCTTGTTGTTGTAGATAGGTTGTAGTGGTTCATGATCTGTCTATGCTGTGAACTTACATCCAACCACATAGTATCTAATTTTCTCTATGGCCCAGCATAGGCCTAGACTTTTTCTTTCTATGGGGCTGTAGTTCTGCTCGGTTTTGGTAAGAGCTTGATTGATGTGGTCGATTGGCATCCAGACAGTGGATCCTGGCTTGTGTGTCTTTTCTTGGTAGATGCTGGCCTGTGTTCCAACCTTTTCTGTATCGGTCGCAATGTGTGTCTTGCGTTACGGATCATACGGTTGCAGCGTAGACGGGTCATTGATTATCGTCAGTAACTGTTGGTAGTCTTTTTTCTCTTGTTCTCGCCAGACGAATCTTTGTCCCTTTTTGAGGAGTTTGCGGAGCGGAGCAGTGACTTCTTCATAGCTGAGGTTGAGCTTGTTGTCGAAGGTGAATTTGGCGTTGTATTGACATACCATCAGCAGTAATCTTACGTCTTCTGTGTTGCGTGGTCTTCCTTTATCCTGGATGTTTCGTATCTTGTCTGGATCTGCGCTTACGTCATTTGAGTGAAAGTCTCTGCTGAACCACTTGATTCGTGTGAGTCTAAATGTCGACTTCGACGGCTTGAGTGTAATTCCTTTTCCAGCGCATCGGTCGAGTGCTTGTTTGAGGTTGTTGTAGTGATCGTCGTTTTCTTCCTGTTCTTCTTAACAGGATATTGTCGTGAAGAGTGGCCACTCCTCTGAGCCCGATGAAGCATTTCTTGACCTTGTTGTGGAAGATTCCGCTGGAGGCTGTCGGTCCAAAGTATAGTCGTTCTATTCTATGCATACCCTTGTGTGTTTGAAAAACGCTCTTCTTCTTGGATGCTTCATCAAGTGGTAGCTGATGGAATCTCCAGCCCATGTCCATCTCGTTGAAAACGGTTGCTTCTTTCAGTTCGTGGCGTATTTCTTGTGGTGTCTGGACATGGAATTTGGTTCGTTTCGTTCCGAGGTTCGTGGAGTATTGTCAATGTTCATGCGTATTTGACCATTCTTCTTGTCTGTGATGACAACGCTCATTACACAGTCGTAGTTTTTGCGGGAATCAACATCTGCAATGATTCCTTGTTGTCCCAGAAAATCGAGTAGGTTGCTGACTTCCTTTTGATATTGGACTGATATGTTTCTGAATGTTTGCTGCTTCAGTTTGCATTCCTTGTCGTATTCGAGGTGTATGGGTTTGATCTTGAGGCATCCCACCTTGTGGTCGTCGAAGACTAGACATTTGAAGTGGTCGACGAGTTTCTGTATCTTTTGTTGCTCTTCTGGGTTTGCTTTAGTGTCTGGTGAATGCGTTTCCACGTCTACTCGTAGGTTGTCTCTGACCATCTGAGGAATTCGTCGTATTGGTGTTTCACTCGGTTCTTTCCCTTCTCTGTTGAATGTGATGATGCTGAGCCTCTCTGCGTCCGCATCGCCTAAGAGTGGTTCTGGTTTGAAACCATCAATGACATAGACTTTGCTGTGACTTGTGCATTTCTACTGTTTTCAATCACTGTATTCACCATGCCTTTAACGTCTAAAAGGTTTTATCCACCCAGGGTCTAATGTTTAGGTCTTCCAATCGACCCATGCGTGCTGTGTAATGTCGAGGCGTGATTATCGTGAACTCGCTGCCAGTGTCTGCATATAGTGTTTGAGTGGTGTCTTCTAATTGACGTTGACCAATTTTTCAGGTGTTGTATCTACCTTGTTTATTGATGCTATCTTAAGGTTTGCGTTGTCTGTTGTAGATGGTAGTTCATTGTGGGAGGTGTTGGCGTCCTTTTGGTTCGTTTTGTGCTAAGTGCTTATCCTCTTGATTGCCTTGGGACAAGCAGGTGTTCTGGCAAAATGGTTTTTCCCATTGCATGAAAAGCCAGTCTTTCCATTTGCTGGACAGCGTTCAGGCTGGTGTTCAGAGTTGCATCTGTTGCATTGTTGTTTCTTGTGTCGATTGTTGTATCTTTCCGCTTTATTCAGTTTCATGACTTGTAGTGTTTGAATCATCTCGTCAATGTCTTCTGAGTTCACCTGTTCAGTGATTGAGTCAGGTTTTATCCTTTTGATTGAGGATTTGTTCAGATTGTGAGCGTCTTCTCTGCCCGTCTCCTTCGCATGACCCCATCTGGATAATCTTTGGCCAGAGCCTTCTCCCTAAGGGATGTGTCATTCATTCTAAAGATTGTTGCATCTTTGATAGTTTCTTAAGTTGTATATGGCCTCTTCTCAAAGTTGAGTGTCTTTGATTTACGCTTCAGGTCCCTGAAGAAGTCACTCCAGGTCCTTGTTCCTTCTTTGGTGCCTAGAAGTTCATGCATTGCCATGGTTCAGTTGACCATCTTTGACAGGTACGGGCGAAGTTTCTCAATTGTCTCATCATATGTGTCTTCGTGGCTGTCTGCTCTTTCGGCTCGTGCTCTTGTGTTTAGATGTGATTATTTGAGACTATCAGTTCTACTATGTCTGGTTCATCCCATGTCGTTAGCAGGATGATCTTCTCCTTGTTATCGGTGATGCCAATGTATGATATTCTGTTCTCGGCATCTTCCAGCCATTCGTTGAAGATGTTCAGTTTTGTCATTTTTTCTGTTCCTAGCGAGCATTGCCGTATTAGCCCTAGGGCGGCTGGATCATTTCAAGTGTAATTTATTGCGCTCGCCGCAGCAGCAGGTGGCTTATCGGCGCCTGTTATTGTCGCTAGGAGATGATTGAATTGTTCTGCGCTGAAATTCATGATGTCTGCCGTTTAGTACGAGAAAGTAAAAGGTCTCACATACACCGTCCGGGTCAAACCCGGTGTGGTTTTCACTTTGGTGAGACAAGAGTCTTGATTGATGGACTTTCTCCAAGTTGGTTTGCTGTGGCTCCCAAAGGGGTTAGTATTGTTGGAGGGGAAAAACAAATAATTAGAAAGGTCTCACCTAGACAGTCCGGGGCAGATCCGTGTGGTTTTCCCTTTGGTGAGACGGATGTCTCAAGGTCTTGACTTGTACTTTCTTTCTTGGACAGTATCAGTGGTATCCAGAAACGTGTCTGTGTTAATGTGTATCTGAATCTGGTGGTTTTTCAGTGTATCTGTGTCTGTGTATCTTCGTCGTCAGTGTAATATTTTAATGTCTTAGTTATATATTTGGGTCTAGCCTAGAATAAACAAAGTAAAATTATTACAGAGGTGTCTTGTTTATTTTAAAACAATTTTATAAAACAATTGTTTTTTGAGTCCTTGATGCGTCTTCGACTTTAAATATATCTAAAGTATTGGCACTGAAATTTTTTTTAGATAAAGGAAGTTTTAAAGATTTAATTTTACAAGAACCAGAACTTGATTTTTGAATTATACAGTGCGTGCAACCTTCAACACTTCTCAATTTAAACTTTTGAGAGTAGATTTTGTAAAAAACTAGTTTATATAATGATTATAAATCTTACTATTTTGTTACTTTCAGAGATGAAGGAACTAGTGAAAGCAAACAAAAAGTCATTGATTGAAAAGCTTTATGACATCCTTCCTTATCCTATTGAATTATTGACCGAGAACAACACTTCGCTTACGTACATTGCAGTAGAGTCAAATGCATTAGATGTAATAGAAGTGTTCATCCAACATGAATTTGATCCTTTTGAGATTGTTAATGAGAAAACCATATTTCATTATGCAGCAGAGCTAGGAAGGATTTATGTGTTAAAAAAGTTGATTCAGTACCAACCAAAAGGGGTCAATTGTTTATGTGTGAGAGAGAAAACACCGTTATTTCATGCCTGTGTACAAGATAAACCAGATGTTGTAGAATTCCTTCTTGATCAACCTGAATATGATACAAAAGAACATCTAAATAACAGTTTGGTTGCAGCTTGTGAACATGGAAATACTGACACGTTAAAGATCTTTCTCAAAAATCGTAAATTTGATGTCAGTGGAAAAAGCAAAGACAATAAACAAGGCTTACATTTGGCTTTCAAAAACAGGCATTACGAATGTGCAAAACTACTTCTACAACATCCAAAATCAGATGTTAATGGAAAGGATGAAGATGGAAGCACAAGTTTAATGTTGGCTTGTAAGGAAGGTCATGCAGAATATGTGGAACTTCTCCTTCAACATCCGAAATGTGACGTGAATGGAAAAGATAATGACGGGTACTTTGGTTTAATGTTGGCTTGTAAGGGAGGTCATGTAGAATGTGTGAAACTTCTTCTTCAACATCCGAAGTGTGAAGTGAATCAAAAACAAAATGGCGGGTTCACAGTTTTAATGTTGGCTTGTTTCAAAGGTTATGCAGAATGTGTGAAACTTCTTCTTCAACATCCGAAATGTGACGTGAATGAAAAAGATAATGACGGGTACTCAGGTTTAATGTGGGCTTGTAAGGAAGGTCGTGTAGAATGTGCGGAACTTCTTCTTCAACATCCGAAGTGTGAAGTGAATCAAAAACAAAATGGCGGGTTGACAGTTTTAATGTTGGCTTGTAAGGAAGGTCATGCAGAATATGTGGAACTTCTCCTTCAACATCCGAAATGTGACGTGAATGGAAAAGATAATGACGGGTACTTTGGTTTAATGTTGGCTTGTAAGGGAGGTCATGTAGAATGTGTGAAACTTCTACTTCAACATCCAAAGTGTGCAGTAAATGTAAAAAGTAAAAATGGATTGACAAGTTTAAATCTAGCTCGTGGGTACGGGCATACTGAATGTGTCAAACATCTTCTTCAACACCCAAGAATTATGAAATGAAAAGAATATTGTATGTATCACGCATCTTGCAACGAATCTCTGAATCTCAAACAAATATAGCTTAACAACCTTAAAGGGGTTAATTATTGTAGTTATTTAATTTCTTTGTCATATATATTTTTTTCAATTTTCTTGTGTGTTGATTTTTCTTCAATTGAGGTTTTTTATTGTTTAAAATGGCATTAAAATAATTTTTCCCAACATAATTCGGGCGAAATTTAATTCTTCTAAGCCTTTTGTAGTCATATATGAGATATGCCTTTTTAGCATGACTTCGAAAAATACTTATGCTAATTACCACAAATACTTACTTAAAACATGTTTGCGAATTTCAAGAAACCATCTAGATTACGTAACCCTATTTCTACCGGGTTTTTTGCGAGCGGTCCTCGATATTTATTTTTGATTACAGTATACTCTCAATAAGTGGGACTCTCAAGAGTCCAAAGAAATTTGTCCCAGATAACCGAATCCCCTTGGAAGTAGGACTTTGAATTAATTGAGTAAAAAGTCCCACCTAATGAGAGATTTTACGAACTCATAATCCATTTGGCACATACAATTACGATTTAGGGAAAAAAACAACAAAGTGAATTGGGTAAAACAGTAACTTTGTGTTATACTTGAAATGATCAAAGTAGATTGAAGATACTCTTCAATCAAAATTCAGCGAATTTCGTTTCAGTAAAGTTGTCAGTACTGCAAAACTTCCTGTAAATGCTTCTTAAGCGAATTTTTCAGCTCAATTATACAATAAAATGAGTCCTACTTAACGAAAGTCCCACTTATCCGGAGTCCAACTTAACCGAAGTTTTTTTGTTGAAATTTGGTTAGGAAGTTTAAAGGGACCGAGGAAATTTTTCACACCTAGTGAAAGTCCACTTATCTGAGGTCTCACTTATCGAGGGTATACTGTATTACATATTCTAAATATGCACCGATATTGCTAGGATTGGAAACTAAGGAAATAGAAATATATCTTTTTATAACTAATACAGAAGGAAATTAATATAAAAAAAAGTACAAAAAGGAAAGGTCACTTCGTCGAAGAAATTTGAAAGAATGAAGTTAATGACGAAATTAAGTATTTCACAGTTTATATATTGTCTGTGTAATTTGGATCGCCGTATAGACAGGATTTAGCGGAATAGACATTTCCCGAGATCGTTTATCATCAAGCTCTGCCTCGCTTTCATGGCGGTTTCTATGACATTAATATGTAACGATATATTGTTTGAACTGTTACAGCACTTATATCTTTAATTCATTTAAATACAACTAAACAAAACTGCACGTTACTTGGGACAGCATTGTCATAGAAAACAACAAGGAAACGAGGCGGTGCTAGGTAATGAATAATCGTGGGGAATATCTATTGGATAAAATGTTAAGAAGGAGTGAAATAAAACTTTAACAATGGATGACGTAGAAATACTTGTAGCATCACTAAAATCAATATACCATTCAACCCTTTGGCTACGTTGTGTTTTTTTTTTTTTTTTGACAGTTGACTGAAATAAACTAAATAAGGTTGGTATCAAATAAGCTCTTTTTATGCTCTTTTAAAACGTTGCTTAGTTTTTCTGGCCAATTTTGAATGGTTCAAAAGTTATGGGCTTTCAAAGACATAGCGGTATTTTGGTCAAATCTGGACGCATATGTGTGTGTTTCGGGCTCTAAGGGTTAACGATTTTAGAAGCGCTACTCATAACCCATGCATTAACTCTATCAAACCCGAGATGAACAGCAAAAATGAGTATAAAAGTTTAACAATTAAAATATGATTTTGTAATAGTAATTTCAGAACTGGTTTTTCTAGAAAAAAATGTTTGCACTTTTGGTTTTCCTTTAGTTTGGTTTTATGTGTCAGTCTGTGTCAGTATGTGTAGATATAGTCAGATTTATTGTATATATGTTGCTTATTTTTTAATAGTTTTATCTTGTTTTTGCCATTTTTATTTATACCTAACGATGAAATAATAAAATTTCGAGATATATTGACGCATTTTCATTGTTGCTTTCATGCTTACACTATTTAATGTTTTTACCAAAATGGTTGTTTGAAACTTGACAGTACCTTAATAAAATCTTATTACAAACATTCTCAGAAAATTACTTGCATAATACTCAACTATCTAAAGTGTCAAGTGTCCACTTATTTTGATGTGAACAGCAGCAAAATTCAAATTGTCATAATTTTTCATAGGAAAATGATATTGATTTCAAACTTTCACTAAATACTTATCATCTTATTTAAATTCAGATAACGTCGTAAAACTTCATGATGGCGTCATAATTTTGGCGCGCTCTAAAGCCTCGGGATTTCATTTTCAAATATCAAAGCGAAATGTAAAAATCTCATTCCAATCAAGAGCTATAGCTCTTTTTTTCAAAATCGAATTTTGTTTTCAAAAAAATTGGTGAAAATGTGCTGATGTCTGCGGTTACCATATTTACATTGTAGAAACTTTTTAAAGAAAATGTTTAATCTTTTGTTATGTAGCTCTATAACCATGAAAGATTTCAAGTGTTTAGCATATCTCAAACTTGAGATATTGGCAACAAATATGATGGTGGGCAAAATAAAGCCGTTTAGAGCAAATCTCTAAAACATCCCAGTAAGATATAAATTAATAATTGATTAGACTACAATTTTTTGGTTGGTATTTTACAAGAAAAACCTGAAATGTTTAATAACTTCACTTCTCTTAATTGTTTTGCCTTAAAATTTTGGTCATAGATAGGTAACACACAAACCAACAAAATTTCAAATTATCATGTATCCAAGGTGTATTTTACAGACGAGAAACAGTTTTTTATACTTCTATTCTGCAAAATACACATTGACCACATAGTATTATTTTGTTGAGTTACTGTAAGTAATATCTACCTATCATCAAAATTTCAAGTCGATTTTTTATCGAAAAACACATCATGCATAAGGAATATTCGGAGAAAATGTAACCTTTGGTTTGGTTAACCTTCGCTATTATATTCTCACTGGTGAATTGCAAACATCCAGCCAAACGTTTCAAATATCCGGTCGAAAGTATTTTAAATAAATTGTTCTGCCGAATCTTTCATATACTCGTCCAAAAATTATAATTCAAATATCCGGGTATCCAATACCATTCTAGATACCTCTTTCTAAAAAATTAAGTAATTATATTAAAATTTAGGACCTGCATTGCTTAAAGTTGGAGGCTGCAAATTTAGAGAAATCAATCAAGGATCTTTATAGTTCCCATGGTGATTTAGAACGTAGATCAGGTACTCTAGATTATTTTACCAAAATTAGTTAGATTATAAATCATATGTTTGATACTTTTTTTTTCAACTTTCTACGAACTTGATATTGTAAGACCTACATCATTTCTTCAAACACCATAAACACTTTAATAAACGCCCCCCCCCCCCTTGAAATCTCAAAAATTGAATAAATACCCAGGGCGTTTATTATAGCGTTTAGGGTAATGTCTTGTACAAATATTATTCATGCATTCCCAAGTTACACTTCATCAAGCAAATCTGTACAAGAATTAGAATCTGTGATAAAGAGTTGTCTCACATTAGCTGATGAAAAGAATCTCCACACGATCACTTTTCCTTATATTGGTAGCGGAGTGTTGTAAGATTTCATACTAAAATACATTTCTTTTTTCTAAAGATACTGTAAGTTGACTTTCATAGTAATACTTTAATACCTCTGCTACTAAAGGAAAATAACAACAACGAAAATTGCCCAACAACGTCCACTTAGGGAATATTTCTTCAAATTTCAGAAACAATAATTTTGCAAGTAATGTGGGCAGATAATAAAAAATAATTACGTATTTGAAATCTTCCCCTGTAAAGATGTTTGTATATCAAATATGAAATTGATAAAAAAATATACTCGTCCTGATATGACACAAACCAAAGTAGGGCGACTTACTTTCTGTTTCTCAGTCTTGAACAGTTTCTGACTGAATGAGAAAATTTCAAGAAAACATAAAATCAAGAATGAAACCTCCCTTTTCGCGCGCCTCGACATATCATTGCTGAAAATATGATGTTTACTTCACACATCTTGAAAGTGAAATTTATCTGAGGTCTTTCTTCATATGAAGTCAAAAAAGCCATTTTTTTTGTAAAGCTCATGCTTCTGTGTATCATTTTTCGTCTTGTTTTTTATAAAAATTCATTCCTGAGACAACAAGCTGCTCAGACCATTTTGAAAGCCATATTGAATTATTTTGTCACTGTAATGTCTTCTTCGTTCAAACAAGTTTATTTTGTCCTCTATGATATGGAGAGCATTGGTGTTTATACACTCGTGTTAGCTCACCTGGATGTCGGTGCGTAAATAAAAGAAAAGTTAAATAACTCTATTGCCACTTTAAGAAAGACTAATTTGGATATGACATTGTACATAAGACGCGCGTAATACATGTTTATTCGTTCTTAGTATTAAATGTTTCTATTTAAACTGAAAAACACTTCGTACTTGATGTCACCTTTAGCATCATATATATATGACGTCCTTAAAAAGTTGGCAACCCTCACGCATCCCTCGCCCCTTCTCAACTCAATTCAAAATAACTTTATGCTATTTCGAAGCTGTTTTTTTGCCCTTCAAGATAAGTAGAGGACTTGGGTTATATACACAAAGATATGTCACATGCAACTTGTCTATAATTGCCTCATGAAACATGAAAAAATTCCGGTGCATTTAAATCATAACTACCAACCATTGAACAATAAATTGTTACCGAAGTGTGCGATAATACTTATTCTTATTCAGTTGATCCCATGGGATGAGTAATGTTGCTACCCGATCGTCCTTGTTCTTCCATTGCTTGACATCATCACAACTTCACATTTGCTGAGCTGCTCTTTGATTTCCTCGCGAATCTTGTGAAGCTTGTCAAAATTGCCTTGCCCAATTTCCCTCCGACCATTGCTGAGATCCTCTTTCCTTGGAAAAAGATGTTTGATCTTCTTTGCAATATTTTCCATATAAACGATTGAAAATTTTTGCAGATTACCCTTTCATGTGATTCACAACGTAAATAGACTCTTCTTTCTCAAACGGGGTTCAAGTCAGAAGAGAACCTGAGCGTCATTTCCCAGTCTATTTTGTTTATTAAACTTTTTTACATACCTCGGGACCATTTATTTATTGACCATCGCTTAAAATCATCAGGTAAATGTTGTTTTAAAAACAATCTTTTACCATAAATCTATCCGCTTTAGGAGGAATGCACCACTTGTTTCCACCGCAGCTGCTCCCTCGACGTTAATTTCCTTATCATAAATGCACCACCAAATTCAAATCCATGGAAATGCACCACTTTCTACGACATGCATATAAAATAGTGTATCTTGCCGAACGTGAAAATACCCTGCTTGACTTGTTCTGTAAATTTGCACATAATCCATTTGAAAAAACGGGCAATTCCGCCCAATGCGCAGGATTAAAAAAAGTGGGCGGTTAGCGTACAAAAATGGATTTGCAAAGGGCGTATACATATCTGTTAGAACAATAACGGCAGGTGCAAGATTTTTTCGGAACTACGAGAAAGGAAAATGAGAAAGTAGACTCTGGATGGTTGGGGAAGATTGATTAAATATTTCGCTACAGAGATAGTGTAAGTTTTATTAGCAAAACGTAAGTGGTGCAAGGACAAGACCAAGTCGACGACATGATCAACAGCTGCTTCCAAACTCTTCTGGTGGTGTTTGAGGAGTGCATATTAAAACGTTCTATTATCGAGCTGATGTGAAACCATGGAATGAACTTTCAGAAACAACTGTATAATCATCCACTGTTACTAAGTTCAAGAAAAAAGCTTCGTTAATGAGGCAACTTTGCATCTATTAGTTGTTTTGATTTGAAATTTTGATGATAGGTAGATATTACTTACAGTAACTCAACACAATGATACTATGTGGTTAATGTGTATTTTGCAGATTAGAAGTATAAAAAACTTTTTCTGGTCTGTAAAATGCACGTTGGTCACATGTATTTTGACATTTGGTTTGTTTATAAAATACCTATCTGTGACTAAAATTTCAAGGCAAAACAATTAATAGAAGTGAAGTTATTAAACATTTCAGGTTTTTTTCTGTAAAATACCAATCAAACGGGTGGCAGAACAAAAATTTTCGGAATAAATTTACAATGGTATGACAGAGTGCTGGAAAAACATTTAGTCTGTAGTTATTGAGACATTTCAATTTCTATGTATTATGCATTATGTATGAGTCTGCTAAATGACGTGCCCTACGTGCCCACGTGCCCTCATTTTTTTTACGTGCCCACGTGCCTTGGCGTGC
>JAUBWS010080509.1:0-12628 GCA_032270445.1 Darlingtonia californica
CCCCCCCCCCCCCCCCCCCCCCCCCCCCCCCCCCCCCCCCCCCCCCCCCCCCCCCCCCCCCCCCCGCAACAGGCCATAGTACGTCCATTTATTTACAACAAAGTTTTGTTTTCTATAATACACAAATTATAAGATAATCATAAAACATTTGCTGGGAAAGTGTGTGTTTAACCAATCTGGGTCGCATGAATTCAATATTTTCTAACCATTTTTCTTCACTCCACTGTCTATGACAAGTCGACAGCCCTGCATTATAATCAACATTGTCATATCAAAGATTTATGTTGATACTTGTTTTTCTTAGTGGTGTATGTGCACAATGACATGATTTTGGGATTCATTAAAAATCGATCATGAAAATAAGCATTTACACGAAGTGGTAGGATTAATTATGAATGACAAATGTCAAAACAGTGTGTACTGTCAAAAATTACATTATTTCTCAAACAAAATATTTGAACAAATGACATTCTCTTTTCTTGCCACTAAATTGAACGTGAGAATTCTTTATAAATGTTCCTTATTGATCAAATATGATGCCTTGTTATAATTCAATACAATGTATCACCTTAAATAGAGATAATTTATGACCGACTAATAACGAGTCATTTCCGTATGGAAGTAACAACGGAAAAAGTCACTGAAATTGTAACATGCATAAGTAAATTTCCTTTTTGAGCGTTTTACTCAAACTCGTCCCCAGGGTGTCTTTTCTCTTTTTCATATACTGAGAATTCCCCCCCGGGAACGAGTTTGTCTAATACTGTATCCTACTTTATCATAGGTAAAATTTGTTTGACATTTGAATTTATTTGTAAATATATAAGCTTCTGAATAGCGTAATACTTCGAATAAAATCGGCGCTCTAATAAGGCGTCTTTTTGATAAGGCGTTTATCAAAGTCTTAAATACTATGAAAGGAAGCGTATGTAAGTATCACATAGCAAAGTAGATAATTTCTATTCAACAAAGTTCCCTACAGTAAAATCTGCAATTCTTTTCGATTAATCAAGGCAAATATCATATGTTATTTCTAAGTTATTTCTTTACACAAAAGTTTTCAGTTGTAAAACTTTTAATTAATCAAGGCAGATGTGCCTCCATGATTCCTACTTTAGTGGAGAAAATTGTCATCTGAAAACCCTTTCGTTTTGAGCCAGGGAGCAATCTTAAAAAAGACGCCTTTTATTTTGATCAAAAACGGGGCTGCTTATCCGAAGCACTACCACAATTTAACAAACTGAATGAAATAAAATAATAAAAAATTAAATTCTATCCCTTGTGATACAAAAATATTGATAAATAAACCTATGACTATTAAATTAAATAATCTATTAGAAATTTACATTAGGGTGAGTTCTACTTCTATATATTTATTTGACTATATCTATAAAATTTTAATTTTTTGACAAAACAGGATGACAAGATGGACAACATAAATAATTCAGACTATTTCACGTAAGAATTTGAATGACAAGGAAGGTTTATTTAGATATATCAGATACACCATCGTTTAATTTACTTCTTTAACCAGATTATCTCGTACCAAAAGGAAGGAAAATCTATCAGTATTCTGACGTAACAATCGAAAATAAATCACTTTATATTTATGTAGTTGTGTTATTCTTTTTTATAAGAAACTTTTTGGACATTCTATAACAGAAGAAAATTGCTAAAGTCATCAATTTTGAAGCAAATTTTTTGTGGAAATTAAATCTCTCCGGTAATAATTATAATAATTAGTAACATAATTAGTTACTTAATTATTAACATTTTAATATTTATGAGGTCATGAAGAAGGACGTCACAAACCAGTTTTAAGCTTATTTCTCACGGTAAGCATAGTTTTTCATCAGAGCACAGGTTGGAAAGTATCTCCAAAGTATTGCCATTCTTTTAAGCTATGTATTAAGTTTGTTACATGTCTACTATTGGTCTGCAAAAGTTACGGTAACTTTTTGACATGCCGTAACTCACATGAGACGATAGTAGACGCGGGAAAAACAATTTTCCGTACCGGTGCGGCGGTCAGGCTAGCTAAAGTTGCTTGTATAAATTTCACAGATTTTGGTACAGGTCCTTATAATCTGGTTACTTACTTATCAAAAAATCTTATTGTTTTAAAACTAGGATAAAAATATGGTCATAATTTTCATCGATATCAGCGTTGAAAGAAAAAAACAAAATCCAATATGATGATTTACGTATCCAAAAGTACATTTGGCAAGTCTCTCGTTAAACTACCGCTCGCTTCATCCCGCAACGGTAAATCTAAAGGTGAGTGAGCGTAAGACAGTGTAGTATTTCTGATTGCCGAATCATTGCACACAGGACTGCGTGATGAATTTCTCTTTGAAGTTTGGTTGGAGTCCTCTGTCGATGCTTGAAGTCTACCGATGGCAGCCTTGGGCGGAGAGCGATCCATTGAACTGAATGAGAGATTATCACCCTCGCCTTGAAAAATACGCCCAACCTAAGAAAGTTATTTGAAAAAAATCAGAAGTTTTCAAAAATCTGAGGTAAATGGTATTGAATTATTTTCTTTCAGAAGCTTTCAAAAATCTAAAGTAAATGGTATTGAATTATTTTCTTTCAGAAGCTTTCAAAAATCTGAAGTAATTGGTGTTGAATTATTTTCTTTCACTAAATAACATTTTTAATAACACTGTAAACATGGAAGGAAATATTTATGTTATATTTAATATTTCTATTGTTACTGATGATAAGCGTTTCTATAATCAGGTCGAGGTTAAACTGAAAAACAGGAACAGCGAACCTCAGATTGAACTTATGAATAAACTTGCATATATTGGATCCCTTTTTGACACATCTAACTAGTACTGAAGTTGAAATGTCCTTTCCTTAGGCGTAGAGTTCTACCTACTCACCAACTTTTCATTGAGTTTATGATTATAGCTAGACATATGGCACTGTGATGAAAATTAAAAGAAAATTGTTTATCTGAGTCATGAGAAAGACAATCAGTTACCCTTGATAATGTGTTTTGTCTGGATGAATGAGAGCTTCCACTAGAATCAACAAGGTCAGGTGCTTGCCGAAAAATTTCTTCTGCCATTTCATCGGGAAAACCAAATTGTCGTACAACTCGAAGTTGAATTTCATCACTCAATCCTTTACAATCTGAAAAAAAGTCATTGATAAAACTTTTCATTTACAAAACCTATCAAGTCAACACCGTTGTAACATGGACTGGATAGCTCATTTGGTAGAGCGGTAAAGCAAAAGTCGCGAGTCTCACTTGTTCAGTCCTCAGTTTTCGGGTTTACAGGGAGTTGATCACTTTATTTCAGGCACTCTCACATTGTTAATGCAGCATGATCTATCAATGTCTCTTCCGAAGTTTCTTTTAATCAATTTAGGTTTCTTTTAATTTAGAACATCTCTCACTACTATTTTAACAAAATCTGTTTTAAGAAATTCTTAGGACGAAAATTAAGTGTTCTTATTCAGCTAAGTTTTTCTTGATGAAATTCTACTAAACGCATTATTGCAAAAGAGTTAAACAAATGAAGACCAAATTTCATAATATGGAGCATGAGATTTCCGAAATATTGTCGAAATATTTATTCGTGTTGGTTACCAATTTATATAAAATAAGTACAAACAAACGTACGATTAATAACACCAGCAGTTTTCTTTCAGAAAAGTTAAAGAATGAATAGATAGGAAAACCATGGTCACAAACTTATCAGATAATTATCAGATAATTATCACAAAATTATCAGATCATTATCACAAAATTATCAGATAATTGACAGAGAATTAGCAAACAAAAAATAGCATACCAGGAACTAGCTTCATAACATTCAATGCTTCTGGTGATGTTTTGTATTCTTTTTCCATCAACACCATATCTCGTATCAACTCCTCATCCAGTTCCCCATACCACGACTGAGGAGGAGTAGCATCTCTTTCACTCTCCATCATTGATTGTTTCGGTACAAAACGTTTCCTCCGGTAAGATAGATCACGTGGCAGCATATCCGGTAATGTTTGGCAATGTTCTGGGGATTGAATGGCCTCGTTTTCAATCATCAAGCGCTCGTGTAGAATTAACTGAAGCGAAAAAAAAACTTAATAATTTCACTAACCAAAAAACATATAAGGATTTTCCCAATAGTTATTTTTAACCAAAAAAAAGAAGCCAGCTTCATGAGAACGTGGCTAGGTGTTGAATTTTGCGTATTGAAGGTTACGACGAAGAAGAAGAATTTCAACACAGCCATTTTTTTCCTACTAAGGAAAAATAAAAAAGCCTTAGTATTTGCGGGTATTACACAAGAGAATAGAAAAGAATGAAAAAGTTTAAATTAAGAAAGAAGAAAAAAATCGAAAAAAGGTAGCAAGTATTGATCGGTAATAATGGTGGGCAAAAAAGAAAGTCACCAAGTCAATAATTGTTCACTTTTTCAGACTTTCTTATCGATGGAGTATTGATACTGCTTGCAATACATACATTTTTAAGTCAAGAATATTTACATTTCAGAGCTTTTCACACCAGTGGCGGCCTGGCAAGGTGAGGCAGTGGGGCAAGTGCCCTAGCAGAGCGCTGCAAATCAAAGGGCGCAAAAATCGTCGAAGTGAAAAAAATAGTAGTGGTAGTAGAAAAGATGTATTGTGTTACGTATCAATATCACTTTTGTACATAAAACACAAATAGAATATAGAACGCAGTAGAACGTCGACGAGAGAGTCAGCGAAGTATATCATGTCTAAACTAGCCGGTTAGTAGACTATTTTTTCGCTCTAAAGCGAAACCTTCTTCATTTTGATGATTTTTGCATCCCTAAAATAAAGCGTCTTCCGTGAGTAGACTCTGGTACAGGGTAGGTTCCCTTCACCTGATAGGAAAATTGCTTTATTATTTTCATAAATCCTCGTCCCGCTATTCTTTCAAGAACCCATATATCCTCAGTGAAAATAACATGAATTACCATTTATAATCGGAAGGATCTCGTATAGAATATTTAGATAAATTTTAACATGGGGCAAGAGAAGATGTCCTGGCAGACCCTTGTCATTTATATCAATTTGTATTGCCCGATCAAAATCAATCAGTTTTCCAGCGATCTAGGAGCTCTAAAAATTAAAATTTTCTTCGTCCTCAGGGGCGAACCATGATGACCCCTTCGGGTTATTCAAACTCCTTCTAAGCCCTGTCAATGTTTTTCTGACTGGTCTGACCTTGTGCGATGTTCTTTTTGTTTAAAATTATGACCTTATTTGCTTTACAAATCCTTTTGTTTCGTCCAAATATATGAAAATAATACGTTTTCCAGCTATCTACACAAGTAAAAAAATTAAAATTTCTTTAATTTCAAACATTTTCAAAAAGGGGGCGCCAGAATGGAAAAACAAAGGGGGCGCCAATTTTTTTGCCCCAGCAGAAGAAATATACCAGGCCGCCACTGATTCACACTCATGTGAGTGCTTCTTATCACGTGTGTCACAATCACCTATTACATAATCTTGAAAGTTAACCTATGGTATCACGTCCACGTTACTAGATTACATTTATTTACAAAATTGGAAACGAGACTAAATTTTATTGTGCAGACTGAAATTTTATAATGCGTATACTTCTATTTAAATCGCACCAAGGATAATAGGGTTGGCAACTTATAGTTTTGTATTTTCTTTTTAAAATCTAATGGCAAATTAAATACAGTTAAATCATGGTTGAATGATACCACTCATGTGCGACAAGAGAAAAACCTATGGACCTGGTGACACTCGAATCAATGAGCTATAGGGTGGGCTTTCAACCAATGACTTACAGCATTTTAAGAGCTATTGTTCTCAAGTAAACTACCGGTCAATGACTAACCATTAATTTAAAACCAGTTTGGAACATAACTACTACTCGAAATTTGTTCACTTAATCAACGAGAGTACAGCAGACCCTGTATAATTCGACTTCCCATGATAAGAAATCTAAATTTCTAACGGTTTCACTTGGCGCCTTCAACTGATTTTTTTACGTTTGAGTTATCCAAGTTAGTTGAGTTACAATTCAAGCGTAGCAACCCCGGCCGATGCAAAACTATTCATTCCGTAAAATTCCGCAATCTCATTAGGCCTAGTAAAAATAGTAAAAGTCCCTTTTCTACAAATTTTTCTCACAAATTCTTCAAAATATCAAAATCGTTCTAATATTTCTCATTATCCTCTTAACACACAAATAATGTTTATTTTGGAGTAGGAAGCTACAATAAAAATTACTTACTTTGGCCTCGATCACGTATTGGTTAAACAGTCTAGGTGTTACATAATCAGGATGATTATAATCAGCTAGCCAAAACAAATAACTTGGTGGAGATGATACTTCAGTACCAACGACATCAAATGGGAAAGGACATTGTAACAATCTTCTCTGATAAGCCATATGCAAGACAGGAGAATTAAAAGGCAGTATATGTTTGATTCTGATGTGAGGGACAAGTGAACTAATTATCTCTCGTAATTGTTCGTTGTTGATGTCTCGACGTTTAGGACTTCTTCTTGGAAATGAATTTCCAGGACTGTTATTCCCTGAAACCAGTAAAACGTATTACATTTACAAATAAATTAGTAGTCGCAATTCATTGCTGAAGGATCTATTGGCACCGTCGACCCATGATTAAAAGGCCCTCCTTTGCAACAGGTACCCTTTCACTAACATCGGAAAGATGGAGGGCTGAGTTGGCTCAGTAGGAGAGTATAGATATAGTATACCACCGGGAATCGATCCAAGGGCGCTCGTACGCCAAATAGTGATTATGCCACTGTACCATCTGCCCTTTACTTTTATAAAAATGTCATGCTAAGATAAAAATTCATGCTGGAAATTCTAGAAGACAGTCATGCCCCATTCAATCAATAATATGCAGTCAGAAACTGAATTCCAAGCCATTCTGAATGAAAAACCCCAACATCCAAGATACTAAATATTGTCGTTGTGAAATTCCAGCACTAAGGTGTGTACTGACAATTGCAATCCATCTTAAAATGCTTTTGTATTTGAATTGCCTTTACTAGTTATACGAAAATATATCCGAATTCCTTACACTGAATTCCGAATTCTTTACTCTGAATTCATTATCTTATTAAGTTTACATAGGTTACAATGACGATGTAAGATTTAAAATGAAACAAACAAAAAACAAAAAATGCACGGAGATATAATAAAATTGGAATTCTAAAGTTTTTTATTCTTGTAAATATCAAGTTACCTGATTTAGCGACTTGCCACTCTCCCCATTTAATAACAGAAAAAAGAACAAATTCTTCATTTGCCTATAAGTAAAAGTAGAAAAGGAAATATTAGAAGCAAATTGGGGCATGTCATTTTTGTATACATCTTATTTCTTATTGTTGTTCTGTGACGAATTTGACGATTTGCCTTACATTTGCCTTATTGTTTATATTTTGAAAATACACCTCAGTTTCAATGACCCATAACTTTTGAAGCAACGCGTCCAACTGAGTCTTAACCCTAGTCAACCAAGGAACAGGGGTCCACTATGTGACCCCCCCCCCCCCCTAGACTGAATAGGGTTAATAGCCCCTTTTGTAGTTTCTGAATATAGGGAGTTCAAATTTTCATTTACCACTGAAATGAGGGAAAACAAATAGAAACCATTCTGGAATCATAACATCCTGAAAAAAATCGCTAATAAAAGCCTGTATTTGAGATTTTTTACTTACCCGAAGGTAATCACTTTTGATTGCATCTTGTAAAAATTGTTTGGAGATGTTGGATAAGAAAGTAGGCATTTTACAGAGCATCATGAATTCTTCTCTTAGGTATTGCATAGCTTGTCGATGAACGTAAACAGATCCATGTGGCTGTGCACTCCACTCCAAAATACCCAACAATGACGAATGGTTAAAGTTCTCAATCAAAATTGATTCACAACCTTTCAAAAAGCAACAGTAATTTGTAAACCTGATATGTAATAGACAACAGATTTCATTCGACATAGACAGCGTAATAAGCAGTTTGCTAATGCGAGCCCTTTTCAAGAAATTGCATCATTACCAAAAATTGAGAATCAACAGTTTCAGATAATTTTTTTGTTGCTTCATTCTAAGGTTAAAAACATGCTAAAAATGCAACAGAACGTTAAAGACGATAATGAATAAAAATATCTATTAGCTATTCTTAATTGAAAATAATGTAGAAAAGTATATCAAAACTAATTTCTGTGACACTAGCTTGAGAGAAAATTTTATGAAAAGCTTTTATTTCGCCAGTAAATCACAAGAGAAAATTCTTTTGATATACGAAGCTTTTGCATAGCGAGTAAAATACGAGAGAAAGTTCTTTGGATATAAAAAAGTTTTTGCACCAAAAGTAAAACACAAGAAAATGTACTTTTGACATATACGAAGCTTTTACAAAGCAAGTAAAATATGAGAGAAAGTTCATTTGATAAACGAAGCTTTTTACATTGCGAGTAAAATACGAGAGGGAAAATTGTTCGCTACTAGCGCTAAAAACAAATTGCAGTTTTACTGGTTTGCAGTTCACAAAGATGTTTAGCAAACTGCTTAAAATACTTATTTCGGACTGAGAACTCAGGACCTACACGCAGCAAAATACATAGTGATGTACATTCTTATAAAGAACATGCATATTCAAAAATATGATCCTGTTAAGACAAGCATTATTTTAACATCATTGGTCCTTTTGATAAAATTTAAAGCTACTTACACTCTTTTCTTATGAGCATAAAATTTATAAGTTTATGATCCTGAATATTTTTATAGCTTCAGCTTCTAGCTATAGTTTCTTACCTTATAAAAAAACTCCCCTAATCAAGTAAAAATCTGAAAACAATTACAATCTTTTTTATAAGCATAATGGTAAATTTGGTCTAATGCTCAACTTTAAACTTTCTTAAGCTCTACCTATTCATCCCATATGATTGCAGGCTTGAACTATTGCCGGATTGAAACTCGTTGGTTTTGTACACTAAATTTCTTACAAAACTTTACCACCCCTGAAATTTCAAAAAAAATTGGGCTCACATCTCAGTCTGAGCATAGTAGCTTAGTCTAACATCCAGGATCAATTCCAGACATGCGTTTCTTATATTAAAACGTGTGTCATTATGTAAACTTCTACAAAAACCTACTTTTAGTCAGTGAGGGAATCTCTAGAAATTGACCCACTTCAAAGAGTTCCATCGCCAGTTCCGAAATGGTCAACAACCTGTCAGCTTCTCCTATCCAATCATCAGTTACTCTCCATTTGATAACTGTGGTCAAATCAACTGATCCAGTGTATATACATGACAAGATAACCCTGATGAAGCACCTAGGAACAATTCTCTCATTTATTACTATCCTAAGTGGCTCCTTAAAATTAGTTCGTTCTTTTTGTTTGAGTGAAAGAAGATTACTAAAGTATACTGATCGAGCACTTAGTAAAGCAGAATGACATGGTATCTCCAACGAGGTATCAATACCATTATCAAGACTGTCTGGTTGGCATTGTTTTGGATAAACCAATATCAAGTCTATATGTTTTTCAGAATCCAGCAATGTCTGCATATCATGAATCAATGTATTCAATTTACCAAATTTGTCACCAAGATTTGATAAAACTTTAATAAGTCTGAAGTCTTTTGAAATGCCTGTGTAAATATAGTCTAATAAGGTTGAGAAAACGTCCTTGTTCAATTTCATGCCAGGTATTTCAAAGTTTATGACATCATCACCATCTTTATATGCTTGCAAATACTTGGAAAAGAATTTACAACGGCACCAGACAATACTTTTGTGCAACTGGTAAACTTCACCATTATATTCAATATTGAGATCTGCACATGTTTTGGATACAAAAAGATTATGCAAGTCATTTTGCAAACTACTAGTTGGTGGTTGAGCAGCATCACTAAGAATTGCAAGTTTCTTTAGTGCATCTAGCCCGTCATATTGCCTAGCCAGTATTTGTACTTCTTTCAAAGGCCAATTTTGTAGTAAATCTCTAATATGTTTGCGATAGTCTGAATTTTTTCCACTTTTTAAGGATTTGGTAAGCTTCCGTTTGATAGTACCAAAACGAGTGAATCTTTTTCTGGTGGTACTTGAATCCTGTTCTCTTTCTGTTCTATTGACAGGCAATGTTTTGGAAGAATTGCTTGCATGATTTGATGCTCTTTTATCTGAAGTTTTTAGCTGTTCTCCCTCTGCCACTTCCAAAGAATGAGAGTTCCCCATTCAAAATTAGCTTGTTTGTATATCATTTGCTATAAAAACAATTATTACAGTATCAATCATATTTCAAAAACTCAAACTTTTTCTGGGAAGTATAGAAAAGTGATACCTGAAATCATCAAACACCTAAAAGCCTTTTGAAAGAAATTTGAACTTATAATTATCTAATACCTAAACGGAATTAGGCATTCGCTATTCACAACCAGGCCTAGTGAACTCTTCTTTAGTCGGAAAAACAATACAAGAGATATTTTCGCGATTTTTGGTCTTATTCGCAAAAATAGATCTTGCAAAATATGTCAAATGATAAATTTTTTTCGGAAAATCAATTCACAAAATGAACCAAATTTCACAAATTTAACATGATTTTGTCTTTACCATAGAAAAATTACAACAAATTAGTGTGTTGCAAAATATTTTAAATTAGCAAATAACAAAAATTAATACAGGTTAAATTTTCAAAGAGACCACTCGTAAAAATTAATCCAAAAAATGTTGTTTTTGACCGTGTGAAAATTTCTCTCGCAATGTTTTCTCTAATTAAAGTAAAACTTAACACTAACAACCAATATTATTAACTTAATTTATTGTTCTATGGACAGACAAGGGTTAATTTGTTACGCACAAATAGAAAAAATTAATGTCCCCTCCTACTAGATGCTGAAAAAGTCAAAAATACAAAGAAGCTTTATATTATGTGAAGTTTGTAAAAACAGATAAAACAATCTCCTTACTTTGAATGAAGAACAAAAAAAACCAAAAAAAACCATATACTGTTATAAAGATGTAATATTAACAAAAGAACACAACTTGATCATTTTAAGATAAGGACAAACGGAAAACAATGGTATTTTCGTATTTACTACCTGGTCTAAACATCCCTTTAAAAACGACTATTTTTCTCACTATAATGATGTCTGTATATTTTGTGTTTACATTGTTTTCTCATTTTTTAAAGTTTTTGTTTACAAAACAAAAAAACCAATTTTTTTACATGATTCAAAATCAATATCTTTATTTTTTCCATAGAATAACAAATCAAGTTGTCATCGCCTAATAGTGACTTAGCTCCTTAACTTGATGGTGCCTAGCTTTTAATGGTGCCATGATCTGTGGCTTTGGCTCGACTGTTGCTCAAGGACGGTGTGAAGTTGAAAATTGAGTTAAAGAACCCTGCACAACTCCCGGGCGCTTTTTAGAATTAGAAATTGAAAAACGCCTAGAAGTTAGTTCCGCTTTATCAACAAACTGTAAGGAAGCCATATTGAAATTATTTCCCCCATTGGTTCCGACATAATGTTAAAAGCGGGACCTGGAAACAAACTCATTATCATTGGAAGAAAAACGATAATGCAAGTGCTGTCCCTGACTAAATTGCCAGTCTTTGAACTATGGTAAACACAAAATAAACAAGATAGACACACAGCTAAACATTAAAAGTTTTTTGTCATGCAGAATTTTGTTGGACAAAACAAAACTCAGCTAACATATTAATGAACACAATGCTGTGATGGCTAAATATTGTTTTTTAATGTAGGGATGGTTTTCTGAGCTAACAATACAGATAAAGAGAAATACTATGTAGTAATAATTTACAAACTTCTACAATAAAACTTGACTTGTAAGCTGCTCCAAGATCAAAATATTAGAACCAAAAAAATTAAACTCTTTTTGAATCTCATACTATTTTAAGTTTTTTGATACAAAACCCTGTTACTACTTTGAAAAACCGTTTACGCAAACTAAAGAATTGCTAATATGGGGGAAAAACAAGAAATATTTCTGTAACATATTTCTTATCCTTACAAATGTGCGCAACGTTGTAGCGCATGCTTTCTTCATATTTTTATTATTGCCTCATTATCGTCATGGTCATGATTGAAAACAATAAAACTGTTATGTCTTTGCTATAAATGGAAAAACTCGTTAAAACATGAAACTAATTAGAATTGTTGTAAAGCAACAACACAAGAATTTAATTGTTATTTTGGCCATGCGTTTGCTACTGGGCCACTGAGCCTAATGTTACTTAAAATATAGATAGATAGATAGCCCATAATAGACTAATCTCTGACATTCTTCAGAAATTATGAGCTTAGCTTAGGTCTAGGCTATCAGTATAATCAAACCAGCCAAAAATGTCCCACAACAAAATGTAAACAAACCATATCCTACACAATACGAGAGAGATCCAACAGTTGTGCAAGCAAAATTCAGTTATTCAGTATTGTAAACTCATAACTCATGTCACTCCATTAGTCCCAAATGAAGAAATGACCTACTACCGTAAATGGGGGCTGCTTTGACACTGACGAGGCAAGATTGACACACCACAAAGTCCAGCTTCCAAATGTCAACAAAATAAAAAAATTGTAGATACCAAAGCAACGCGTGTGTTAACCAA